>CM050418.1:17311363-17516363 GCA_027564155.1 Gymnocypris eckloni scoliostomus | reverse complement strand
AGTCCATAATATTTAATATTATAAATATAATACTATATGAGGATATTTATCAAATTTGGCACATTTAAAGGAAAAGTTCACCCAAAAATTGTAATTGTCATTAATTACTCACCCTAATTTCGTGCCAAACCCGTAAGACTTTCATTCATCTTCAGAACACAAATTAAGATATTTTTGATGAAATCTGAGAGCTCTCTGATCCTCCATAGACAACTGAAATGTTCCCTGACCCAGAAACATAGTAAGGACATCTGTAAAACAGTCCACGTGACATCAGTGGCTCAACTTCCATTTTGTGAAGCTACGAGAATACTTTTTGTGCGTAAAGAAAACAAAAGTAACAATTTATTCAACTATTCTTCTCCCCGAGTTACCATCGTATGCATACTTTCCCCAGAAAGTAATCAAATTAATCAGCATTGTTTATATTCAGGTGAAAACACGTGCATGCTGAATGTAAACAATGCTGATTACGTTGATTACTTTCTGGGCAAAGTGCACACAATCGTGCATGTCTTGTGATACTCTCCAAAATAGCGGAAGATGGTAACTCGGATCTGGGAACATTTCAGTTCTGTTGCTGTATATGCTGAGTCAGAAAGCTCTCAGATTTCATCAAAAATATCTTAATTTTTGTTCTGAAGACGAACAAAGTTCTTACCGGTTTGGAACGACATGAGGGTGAGTAATTAATGACAGAATTGTATTTTTGGGTGAACTATCGCTTTAATAACCTGCATTATGGAGAGTGATACTAGTCAGTTGGTCAACTTTAATTCTGTAAATGAATAAATAATCCCATCCTCCTCTTACCTACAGGGGGCAGCGGCGGTGGACGGGCGTCTGAAGCGCGGCGACCAGCTGCTGACGGTCAACGGAGAGAGTCTGGAGGGCGTTACACACGAGCAGGCCGTGGCCATACTGAAGAAGCAGCGGGGAAGCGTCACGCTGTCCGTCCTCTCCTAACAAGCACACTAAGGACTAAATCCTCTGATAAACACACACACAAACATATTCCATTCACACGTCTTAAGAGACTCTTAGCATCAGCAGCGGCCATTATTCGGCCACCTTACTTCCTGATTTGCACTCGATCGTTTAAACTCTGCCCTGTTACTGTTTGTGCACCTGGTATCGAAATCAATGAGAAATACTCATAAAGGGAAATTATTGTATCGTCTTTGTTTTAGTCACGGACATGTAGCCTCTCCACTGGTGACGGTGAGCGGGTCAATTATGGGGCAATATTAGAGAAGGTTATTTTGATGAAATGAGTGCTGGTAACTCAAGACCAGGAGGAAAAATGTAAGTGGTAGACGCATGACACACACCAACATGCACAATTTGTTTGTAATTATCCTTTCAGTCCACATAGAATAACTTCTAATGTGGTCATCCTGATCTTTTTTAAATTAAAACACACAAGTACACAACCTACTGACAAACCCGCCCTATTTTTAAGAAATCCGTTGAATTGTATGTTGTGTGTAGATGAATTCATGGACAAGTGTTAATAATAAGGGATGACAGGTGTGCCTAGTAATGGGCAGATCAGATTGTACTGGGATGTTTTGTAGAGCTAGTATTAGATATTAGGATCATTTCAATCAGGTTCTTTACGTTGCAGGGTAGTTTTGTGAATATTTGAAGAAATAGATGGAAAAAACTTCAAACCTGTATTACTCTTTCTTCCGTGGAGCTGGAAATGAGATATTTTGCAGAATATTCACGCAGCTCTCTTCCATACAATGAATGTGGATGGGGACTGGAGTTTTTGTGATTTAGAAATGCCACAAATAACCACAAAAATATTGCAAAAGCTAGTTATATGACTTGTGCTCTACATTTTAAGTTTTATGAAATCTTACAATTGTTTTGCATGACAAACAAATTAAGATTGTAAGTTGATTTTCACAAAATCTTCCCTCTAAATGAAACTTCAGGCAATTCTTCACACAAAGATATTAATGTTAATCATTTTTTCGTGTAATATTTTATGTTTTACTGAAAACACTGCTCTTTTCCTTAAAATAAAAATGGGTGGAGACTGGCATTTTCGAAATGCAGAAATGACATTATAACAATAATTGTATCACAAGTTGTGTGCCACATTTCACATCTATTGAGATTTTACATTAGTTTTGTGTTTTTCACTTAATATTTTAGGCAATTTTTCATACACCGCTGTTAAAGTTGTTTTCATTTTAAATGTTCTCTGAAATAAACATTTCATATAAATATTGACACGGAGCTATTACTTTGCTTCGAGTCTTAAAAATAGCACACAATGTTTTTTGCCGTTTTTGGAGTGCGACAGCCCACTCCCCATTCAATTTCATTGTATAGAAATGTATCAAAATATCTCCTTTTAGGTTCCACAGAAGAAAAGTCATATGAGTTTGGAACGACATAAATGATGACAATTTACATTTTTGGGAGAATTATTCCACTTTATTATTTTACTAAGGTGTATTGAGATTCAGAGAAATAGATAACATAGTTATTTTTGTAAATCCATTTGTAATTGAATTGCACATATATATCTATAATTTCAGTGTAAATATGTAATTTATTTCCTTTCTAGGGCTTTTTTGCATTGCTTGTGTCTCTATGAAGATGTCCCGCACATCCTAGTTTGACTGTGTGTCTGTGTCACAATATGAGGATATCCTCTCTCTCCTAGAGGAAGTGTAGCAGGCTCTTCAGAGACTATCAGGGCTCTTCTGGTTAGTGTGTGGAAGCCTCATCCAGACCGTCTCTTCCACTAGGATTTCGTAAGCACATTATTATACAACGCCTCTTGAATTTTCGTGCCATGTGGACAGTATGTTCTGAACTGTTCAGCGCTACGTCCCTTTAAAGATTGCCTGTATCTCCTATGCCTGTCTTCCCCTTTCTCCTTAAAGAAATGCAACGCCTCAGTCTGCTACCTTCTGCTAGATCTTTACATTTGGGATGTGTACCACAAAAACCGGCTTACCCTCAGATGACTCGAGTTGTAATACCTTTATGTCTGCCATTTTTCTGTCAGTGTAATGTTTTTAAAGTCCAAAAAAACACACATTAGATACAGGTCTAAGCCTGAAATAAAGCTGATTTATTAACATTTGCAAAACAAACAGGTGGTTATTATGGTCTGTGACTTTATTTTGGACAAGTAGAATTTATCTGAAGTGTCAGAAAATAAAGTTATTTTAATTTTAAACATCTTTTGACTTTTACATTCTTAATGATTTTATTTTAAGCATTTAATGTTTAATGCACAAAACACACACACCAGCCATTTCTGTGATGGATTTACTTGCCCTACCATTTAAAAGATTAGTAACTGTAAGATCTTATTAAAATAAATAACTGTTCAGCATGCATTAAAGATAAACGAATGTGTAAGACATATATAATGTTACAACAGATTTATATTTAAAGTAAATGCTTTTCTTTTTAGCTTTATTCATCGTCAAATGTTTCCTCTACAATATTAAACAGCTCTACTGTTTTCAACATTAAAAATAAATGTTTTTAGGACAGTAAATCAGAACTTGTGACACTGAAGACTGGAATAATGGCGGCGGAAAACTTAGCTTTGCATCACAGGAAAACATAAAATACATATTAAAATAGAAAACAGTTATATAAAATGTTAATAAGATATTAACCATATTGCTGTGTATTTGATCAAATAAATGCAGCCTGTGATTTTATTAATATTATAGATTGTTTTATAGTTAAAGAGGTTTGCACAAGTTATATACTAAATGTCTGATAATATATTAAAATGTTCACAAAATTGTTACAACAACAAATGCCCTTTAAAATGAACTACAATTAATGTATAATCGAGTAAAAACAATCACTGCTAACCTTTGTTACATGATAAGCTGCGTCAGCTATTAAAATTATAACTTATTACAACAACAAATAAGGTTGGCGCGCTGACTCGTTTCCTTGAGATTACATCGCAGTCACTTTTTCATCGGTTTGGTGAACAATCGCGTTCTCAAATGCTTTAGGGTCATCGCTGCTCCTGAAAAACAAATAGTCACAATTCCAGAGATCAAGAAATAGGGTCTACATTTAAGAGGGAATAGGCCTATTCACACTTTTAATCACAAATCTTTCACAATGAGGATAATATCAGGAACATCATGTTTAGCATAAAGCACCAGATGAGGCGTTTATTCTGACTGAACATTATATTAGGCCATATAAACATTTCTCATGAGCGGTATCATTAATGATAGTGTATCTTTATAGGCTTGAATCACACTAAGCTTTATAACTGCTGTATTATTACCTGACTGCATCAAGACTGGTTTCACGGGTTGATCCATTGGTCATCATGGCGTATTCACTGGGTACTGCTTCTGGTTTGCTTTAGTCAACAAAGACGGATTAAAATGTTTACACAGACCAGATTTCGGAAACTAGTTGCTAAATAAAATGTGTATTACATGAATTACTATATAAAGATAGCCAAGGTAAACATGTTTTGTGAGACTTTACAATAACCACCATTCAGACATGCAGGCCTATTATTGATTTGAAAATTCGGGATTACATTAATAAAGAGACAGTTTCATTCATTCATTGGGCTAATAAAGAGAGAGTTGTGGTAATTCCGGTAGGCCTATAGGCCTACTCACATTCATAACTGACCTTCTTAAGCAAAACAACATAAAAATAAGATATTTTTAGGAAATGTTGTTTTAGTTGTAGTTGTTTTTTGGACCCCATTGACTTTAAGTTCTTCAAAATGATTTTGTGTTGTGCAGAAGAAAGTCATAAAGGTTTGGGACGACAAGAGCGTGAGTAAATGTTGAGAACTTTTCATTTTTAGTTTAACTTTGTCTCTTTAATGTTAAGTTGCTACCGTTTTTAGTGTGTTGAAAGTGAAGCAGATATTTACCTTGGAGTTTCACACCAGGCTTTGTTTACAAGGAAGGCGATGAAGATCAGAAAGAGGAACACACCAACGGCAATGATTCCCGTGAGCCAGTTCGGCAGAGCTTGCTCAGCTCTCTCTAAATAAACACGTGCCATGATACAAAAACGGTACGTTCAAATATATAATACAACTGTTGCAATTGAGAACTGGGTCTTATATGCTCAGTGATGCTGTTTTCTAGATTTCCCTCCAAAAGAAAAACGAGTTAAGACTTTACCTGCTTGAGCCGCGACCAGTCCCAGCGTGAGCAGAAGCCAGTGAACCACAGCGACTGATTTCCCCATGTTTATTCCTCTTCAGTCGCGCGAGAGAGTCTACTGTACTGCTCAAGTACAGACCTGTATCCTTTCTCTGACCAGGAAACAGTTATCTGAATGTCCATGGAAGAAAAGACAACACCCAGTGGGCTGTATAGATCGAGTCAATCATTTACCCACCGCATGATATTTAGCTATCGCAAAGGACGGGTTGGACTGATCTGATTCAACTCTTATTCCAGTGAAATCTGATAACGGATATAAATATTCATTGCTATCATAAATGCTGGTTTTGTTCATTAGACGACGGTGGAGTTGTTAATCCAGTGGAGAAAGTCCTATCTCCGTGCAGGTTTAAGAACTGAAGACGCTGCATAAGCCGTAAGTCTTTAGATTTTAACGATTAACGGAACAGAATTTGTCTGGTTAGCATACCGTGGTTTTCGATTAGTAATGGATCACTGAATGGCTGTTTGACACGTTAAACCCACCATTAACACTTTGCTGCCGTGGAAGTTACAGTGTAGCTAGAGAGTAAAAGCCAAACGATCGATCTATAGGCTAATTTACGCAGATTCGTGATTTGGGTTCAGGTTCAAACAAACTCATCATTCAGCCACTTGAAGTTGTTGTAGGTTAGTCAATTGAACCTTTAAAGAAATAGTTAACGCAAAAATGAACATTTAGTGAAAACTCAGCCCTTGACCCTCAGCACATCCAAGATGTAGATATCTCTTCATTGAATTCCTTGTTCACCACTGGATCCTCTAGTGAATGGATGCCGTCAGAATGAGAGCCCAAAAATCTGATAAAAACATCACAATAATCCACAAGTAACCCACACGACTCCAGTCCATCAGTTAATGTCTTGTGACGAGTCTTGAACATTTCTTGAAAAGCTGCTTGTGTTTGTGGGAAACAAATCCATTGAAAATCTGGAATCTGAGGATACAAAAAAATCTCCTTTAAAATTGTCCAAATGAAGTTCTTAGCAATGTATATTACTAATCACAAATTAAGTTTTGATATATTTACAGTAGGAAATTTACCAAATATATTCATGGAACATTATCTTTACTTAATATCCTAATGATTTTTGGCATAAAGAAAAAATTCTAATTTTGACACATACAATATGTTTTTGGCTATTGCTACAAATATACCCCAGCAACTTAAGACTGGTTTTGTGGTCCAGGGTTACATTTGTTAAGAACTGTTTTGGACTGTTTTTACTTCTAAACGGGGCTTATCTGTGTATATTTCTCTCCTGATTCTGAAAATACTGATTTTTCACTGGCGGACTTATTTTAGCCAGAAGCAAATTTGAGGTTGTCTTGTCTTGTCTGAGGTTGGATTTGTTTCTTACGAACATGCAACATTTCACTTCACAAGATGTTAATCGATGGACTGGTGTTGTGTGGAATTGAGCAAATGATTTAATGCTCAATTTCTCCAAATCTGTTCCGATTAAGAACAGAATGGATGGCCCAACTGTTGGTACATTTTCAGCAAACGTACATTTTTGGGTAAACAACAGCTCGCTTGATTATCCTACAACGACTAAAAGTTGATGAATGACAAGTTTATTCGAACTTGAGGGCATTGCTGACCATCTTTGTCCTCTTATTAAACCACAAAAGATGAGTGCACATGAGAGGGTGCTCTTAAAGAGTGACAGAGCAAATGATTAACAGACAACAACAGAGAAAAAGAGGCGGAGTTGGACGAAGACCACGATCCGCCCCTCTGGACTCAAGGGACACATGAGCGTCTCGCAGCCCAGAGGAAATTAGCACCACTTTATCACTAGAAAAGCGCTCTGCCCACTCATTAACACCTCGCATAAAATACCGGCTCGCTCCCCAAGGGAGCCACTTCAGCCGATGGTGTGGTAGATAGCCATGAGAGACCCCAGAGGAGACTCTTTCCACCGGCCCGTCCTGCCTCTGAGAACCAGACCTTTGGGAGGTTCTCTGGGACGTCCTTGTCCCAGAAGGAGGGGCATCTTAATTGAATACTCTCCCCCCTTGTCTAGTTATCTCAGGATAATGGTGGTCTTTATCAGTCGGTGAGCATGTCTTTTTGTTGTGATGGGGCTCCTTTGAGATCCATTCAGGTTGAAGCTCTGTATCCTCCGGTTTGGGGCCACTGGTGGGAAAAGGGCGGATAGCGACTACGCCACAGTTAATTAAAAAGGGAAAATATGCCGTCAAAAATCCCTGATTGAATCCGTACCACCAGCCCACCATTTCAAGAGCGAGAGCATTGGCATTTGAGATGAATGAAGGGACTTAATAGAATTAGTGTTTTGATGGTGTGTTGAATCTCTAGTGGGATGCACACAGGCCTGTGTGTCACATAGTGCTCATGGGAAGCGGATACTATTGAAGATCTGACTAATCTTCAGTGGATGAATATAACTCTAATTAAGCAGCACAGAACTTGATAATGAGTTCACAACTGAATTGTTTAGAGTGTGGTTTACTTAATGAGATAAATGAAACCCTAGTATTCTAGTATTAGCTGCTCTTTTCCATACAGTATTTATATAAACACTGATATCATAAAATGACAAAATCACCATGAATAAATAAAGTTTCAACTTCAGTGTCAATTTGTTTTATTATTATTAGGGGTGGGCATAGATTAATTTTTTTAATCTAGATTAATCTAGATTAAAATGTCTCATTTGAATTCTGCCGAAGGCATTCAGAATATGTGTGCTACCCAAATAATGACTAAAAGTCTTTGAGAGCGGGTTTCTCAAGCCAGGTGGCGCATTAGACCAGGGGCTCATCTCCTGTTTCCAAAATGCATCACAAACTGCTTGAGAAAGCTGTTCTACTATGATAATTGGTGATGAAAATAAACTATGTTCAATAAGATGTACTTGTGTTTACTAACTGTTTATTCAGTTAAACATGAATTTTGAACTGTAGGCCTACATAAGAGCTCGTGCTGAACTGTTTACAGCTTCCATTGGGAAGCTTCTTAAAAATAAATTTTCCTGAAGCAAACCCGGCGGTTTCATAGCTGCATCCATGTTAGCACGTCACGTCTGATGTGGTAATTTCACAGCAACGTTAGGCATACACACAGGTTCGAAGCAGAGGGTGACACGGGAGTGAATTCTCAAGTTCACATGAGACCTAAAGCGCATCCTGTTTGCTTAAAAGCAACGCTTCGTTGTTATTCTGAGTGCACACAAATAAACGTAGAGTCTTTACAGATTCGAAAGATGTATTAGGCTACTTTATCTGTATGACCAAAAATGACGGAGATTTTAAGAGCAAGTGAGCGACCGAGCCTGTCCTGCGCAACGCCGCTCCACACAAACACTTCAATAGCGCACATTTCTCTAGGTTAACATCATATTGAGCGGCCATGTAAAGTTGTTACTACATACATCTTTCAGATGAAAAGCCATATTTGAGGTTGATGAATGATAGATGAGCGTTTGGATGTCCTGCCCGATTGTATTACCACATAGACCAGCCGTTAACAATCTGTCCATCACGGACTGCGAGCCTCTAGTTCAAGACTCGCTTCGCCCCCTACAGTGCAATTCGGCAGGTATACATCCGCTAAAATATCAGGGTGAAAGTCATCATAGCTTGCGTAGTATAGACCCAGCTCCCAACCCAACTTTGAGAATAGATTAACGGCGATATTTTTTTTATCGCCGATAAGAGTCTCGCGTTAACGCAGCACGTTAACGCCGATAACGGCCCACCACTAATTATTATACATTATTATGTATCTGTCATTCATTAAATATCACGACAAATAAATAAATCTAGGCATTTTGTTTCTTGATGATTTTTGGAGCTCAAAGTATCCATACTGTACTTACAGGTGCATCTCAATAAATTAGAATGTCGTGGAAAAGTTCATTTATTTCAGTAATTCAACTCAAATTGTGAAACTCGTGTATTAAATAAATTCAATGCACACAGACTGAAGTAGTTTAAGTCTTTGGTTCTTTTAATTGTGATGATTTTGGCTCACATTTAACAAAAACCCACCAATTAACTATCTCAACAAATTAGAATATGGTGACATGCCAATCAGCCAATCAACTCAAAACACCTGCAAAGGTTTCCTGAGCCTTCAAAATGATCGCTCAGTTTGGTTCACTAGGCTACACAATCATGGGGAAGACTGCTGATCTGACAGTTGTCCAGAAGACAATCATTGACACCCTTCACAAGGAGGGTAAGCCACAAACATTCATTGCCAAAGAAGCTGGCTGTTCACAGAGTGCTGTATCCAAGCATGTTAACAGAAAGTTGAGTGGAAGGAAAAAGTGTGAAAGAAAAAGATGCACAACCAACCGAGAGAACCGCAGCCTTATGAGGATTGTCAAGCAAAATTGATTCAAGAATTTGGGTGAACTTCACAAGAAATGGACTGAGGCTGGGGTCAAGGCATCAAGAGCCACCTCACACAGACGTGTCAAGTAATTTGGCTACAGTTGTCGTCAGAGGCATCTTACCTGGGCTAAGGAGAAGAACTGGACTGTCACCCAGTGGCCCAAAGTCCTCTTTTCAGATGAGAGCAAGTTTTGTATTTCATTTAGAAACCAAGGTCCAATAAATTTTAGAGCACTTCATGCTTCCTTCTGCTGACCAGCTTTTTAAAGATGCTGATTTCATTTTCCAGCAGGATTTGGCACCTGCCCACACTGCCAAAAACACCAAAAGTTGGTTAAATGACCATGGTGTTGGTGTGCTTGACTGGCCAGCAAACTCACCAGACCTGAACCCCAAAGAGAATCTATGGGGTATTGTCAAGAGGAAAATGAGAAACAAGAGACCAAATAATGCAGATGAGCTGAAGGCCACAGTCAAAGAAACCTGGGCTTCCATACCAGCTCAGCAGTGCCACAAACTGAATCACCTCCATGCCACGCCGAATTGAGGCAGTAATTAAAGCAAAATGAGCCTCTACCAAGTATTGAGTACATATACAGTAAATGAACATACTTTCCAGAAGGCCAACAATTCACTACAAATGTTTTTTTTTTTTTTATTAAGTATTCTAATTTTTTGAGATAGTGAATTGGAGAAGAAGAAAAAAAACATTTGGGAACAAAATTAGTAAATACCCTCTTTTTTAGGTGGTCTAAAATCCTGTAAAAGTTGTATGAAATACTATTAGTCACTATCCATTCTCTTACAAACTGTGTATTTGTGATTTCCCACTATCTCTTGATATAAAATAAGAGTTACTGTGCAGATATTTGACATGTAGCTTTATTCCTTTAGCTTGAAATGCTTCTCGTGTCCTCTAGCTGATAGGATGGAGAGGGTTTGGGAAGGTCGTTCATGTGGGTGTGGGTGTGGATCAGTGATTGTCTGGGAACTGCCCTTGGATCAGTTTTTCACAGTCCCTGTAGGGCCCCATGGGGCCAGTAGACCGACCAATGACTTTTTCATTGGCTTTGATTCTTATCAGCCCTTCAGAATCATATTCCCAGGGTTCAGACACCCATGTACGCCCTGCTATGACTCGGACTGTCCTCACACCCTCAAAATCTTAAAACAAGGACTTTTTCTGAGCAGGGCATCTCTACGTTTTTGTCGTGTTAAGTATTATGGTTAAGCGCCTGCAGTATATGGTTCAATCTAAATCTTGTTAAAGGTATTTCTTATCACATCCCACTGTATTCGTTTTTCATGTCAGGGATTTAACATTTTGTTCCTTACATAAAAATACATTGTATTTTTTTCTTTAAGTCCTGACTAGCATGAGTGATTTGACAGTATTTTCATACATCTCAGTCCCCTCAATGCACACGTTTTTTCATTCTCTTTAATCCCTGTCTACTGTGTTTTTTGACACTTTGTAAAACGCTTCTCTACCTTAACAGTTGTCATGGCAACAGAGAAGACTATTATAATTCAGACATTTGACAATATGAATCTGATGTCCACATTCAGAATAAATCCTCTATTATATTCAGCATTTTTCAGAAGAATAGCACACATGTTCAGGTTTGTGTTTTTTTATATATAAAATTTCTGCGATATAGCATTGCATATATTCATAGATTTTCACCTTACAACAAAGGTCTTTCTACTAAATATCAAATTAGAATAAAAAAAATTGTTTGCTTGCTCATTTAATACCCAATAAAATACTTAAAGGTACCAAGACTGGTTACTCAATCCTCTGCAAAAAGCAGATCAAGTTCATACAAGTCAAATAAAGTGACAGAACGTTACTCCACGAATGCGTCATTGAGAGATGGTTGGGTTGGAGGGTGTTTGAGCCAAAGAAACAAACGAATGAATGAATGAAGGTGAAATGTGAATTAATGTACCATGATCACAATCCAAAAGAACAGTCTAGAGGAACATCGTTACAGACACACGACATTATCCCGGTCTATGTACACGTTCTTGTACCTCCTCCACCATTTTTCTTGTATGCGTGATGGTTTCAAAACATAATAACAAAAAGAACATTTACATAATGGCATTTTTTCCAAATAGCATTTTGTTGCTGTTGCCATTGACGTTAGTAATACTTAAAATAAAAGGCATAACTCATTACAATTCCCAGTATGTACACATTAGTCTCAAAGACGTTGCACATAGTCAAAGCCGGAATATCATTTACTCACCCTCGTGTCACTTCAAACTTCAAATCTTGTGAAGTACAATAAAAGTAATTCACACAATAGTAGTCAATGGGGTCCAAAACCAAACATTTGGACCCCATTGGCTTTCATTGTAGGGTTCTTCAAATTTCCTCCTAGGTTCCACCGAAGATAGAAATTTGCTTTTGGAGTGACACAAGGGTGAGTAAATGATGCCAAAATTGTCATTTTTTGGGGGGATGAACTATTCCTTTTCTTGCTTCAAATGCTCTTTTTCGTTGTACAAGTCCAACTGTTTCCATTGACCTCCTTCAACAGTACCTGATGAGATGTGGGTACCATTCAATCTGTTTTCTTTCGTTTCCAGGTGGTGATCGACAATTCCTGCCTAAGAGTAGACTTAAAAATCTACCTGACGTTTTCCCCTGTACCAGCGTTTCACCGCGGAGGGCACCCTAGCGTCGAAGAGAAGAGCTTAACAGAAAGTCATACGTAAGAATATGCTTGCACACGACATGAACATACGCTAGTTGAGGTCCATAAAGCATTACGCCCTCTCAGTCCGTCAATGCCAAATCAGTCATCGCTGGGCGTTCTCTTCTAGTGGGTGGCTGGAGTGATGCAGTCCTCTCGCCGAAGACCTGGACTCCACCGACGAGTCCTGGTCTTCGGTAAAGCTCTCCGGACTGACGTCGCCGTCCAGCAGACTCCCGCAGCTGGAGTTCGGGCTCAGCATCTCCTGAAGGAGGTCGTCCCGAGCCAGGGTCGCGTTTTGGACAGCACGAGCAGGGGCTTCGCCGTCCACCATGTCGTCCTGGTCGTTGAGGAGCTTGGCCAGGAAGTTGATGTACTTCATGGCCAGGCGGAGGATCTCGTTCTTGCTGAGCTTCTTGTCAGGAGGGTGGGTTGGGATGAGCTTCCGAAGATCGGCGAAGGCACCGTTCACGTTCTGCTGCCGCCAGCGCTCACGGCTGTTCGTGAAAACCCGTCGCACGACTTTGGGCTGTGAACCTGTAAAGCAAAGGAAGTATAGTCAGGTTATACTGGTTCACAATGGTTTGGGGTGTTGAAATCTGCATTTATTTTTTTAGTTGTTCGTAACAAATCTGCGGTTGAGTGCTTTAACAGTGGTTTCCTTGTGAACACACCTAAGGTGTTCACTCACCTCTCACTGATAGATTAGCTCTTTATCTCCCCCCATTTAGCCAAGAATTAATTAACCTTTCTATTATCTATGGCGTTTTACATTCAATTATTCAGGGCCATTTCTCATCCTAGACAGCTCTGTTGAACAGGACTATCAATGCTTCACTTTGCCTGATGCACCAGTGGCTTCATATAATTACACTTAGTTAAATGGATTCCCAACCTCTTGAGTTAAAGAATAATTTAAAGCGTTTTTCGAAACGGTGGCGAGGATAGCATTACCTTTGCTCTTCTATATCGAACATATTGTGTCGCGCATTCGACATTTTCGGCGCTTTAGAATCCTGATTTTCTGTCTCAACACCCGCAGCCAAACACATTGACTCATATTTGCATTTTTATAGGCAACTTGCAGCTATCTCTCCAGTGCATACACTGAATTTTTTTCCAGTTGGCAACCGTAACCACTTTTTCTCTCTCTCACTCACATCCCTGATTACTGTCTTAAATCATCTTTGTTTCACAAGATTATTTTGTTCTCAGTGTATTTTAAGAAATTAATTTCTGTGCAATGCAGTATTTGGTTTTTAGGGGTGCAAAATTTTGACATTATGGAAATTGTCACTTTTATTTTATTTATTTTTTTGCAAGTGCAACTAATATGATATTAATGTGGAAATAAAATAATACAAAAGTGTTAAATTAAAGTGCATGAAATGTTTAAATGATGGATTTATAAATAATCTGTTATACAATTTATTAAAAAGGTGACACAAATTAATTGTACAGAAAATAAGCAAATAAAGACTTTGTGAAGTTATCTTGTTATTTTTACCATATTCATTTTGTTTGCATTCTTCCATATTTTTGCAAATTTACAAAATATTTGATTTTACTGAATCTGGCTTGTTTGGCACATGATGTTGTTTTAAATGGAGAGAATGAGACAGATGATAGATGGCAAATCATGAGAATAAAGAGAAAAGCACAGCCAAAGAGTGGCTTACCATACGTAGAAAGATCAAAATGCTCCTACCATCGTTGATTTCTACCTCATACGGTACAGGTCTGCGTTTCACTCGACTGCTGGGATACATCCCATACTGATCCGCTTCCCCAGCAAAACCACTGAGGAGAAACACACACGACTGTTTCCTAAAACCTCTCTGTGTATCTGCTTCAAACCTCATTGAACAAAACAGAAACCGCTTCGAAAAATACATGTTCATTCATTATATCTATCTTTGACATATTCCAACGTAAAATGTATTTAAAAACAAGAAAGCACCGAAATACATTAATACAAACGAATAGAAAAGAAAAGCCTTCGGAAAAAAGTTTATATAAAAATACATTTTAATGCATTGTTTTACTTTCTACGGTAAAAATGTATTTAAAAATAAGAAATAAATCACTGAAATACTTCAATTATAAAGTAGAATAGAAAAGCTTAGTAAAAGTGTATTAAAATAAATTGTATTGCAACAAATTGCATTGCTGATGGAGAAAACGAAGTGCTTACATTTGATATAACCTGGATAGAAATAGAAATGGAAAAGAGTACGACAATGTTTGTTCATAAAACATTTCAATGCAATTCTATTTAACATTTTGATGAGGAGAAAACGAAAACTGATTAAAAAGAGGTGAATCTTTTACCTTTTTGTGTATTTATATAATTATTTATTTGAATACATGAAATATGTTTCAGTGTCGTTTAATATACATTTTAATAAGCTAGATAAATGATTGCAAGTAACTGTGGTGGGCTCCGATAGCATTATAGTGTAGTCTACCGATCATTTCAGGTATCATCAAATAAACAATATTTACAGATTATTTTAGTGTATTACAGAGAAAATATTAAATCGAGAAATTACGGATTTTCAGATAGTTGCACATTTTTAAATGCACAAAAGGCGGAATACAAATTCATTATGCAATGTATTTCATAAATGCATCTTTAACTTGGCAACACATATTGAAATGTTAAATGAAGTCTGTCCTTCTCCGCGGAAGTTACCTGTTAATGGAGGCCAGCGGTGGGGTCATGTTGCAGTAGAGCATGGCTCGAGCCGGGAGAGGGAAAGCGGGCGGACTCAACTGCACCATTCGAGTGTCGCTCAGCGGCTCTCTGGGAGGCAGCGGCAGAGAAATCGGTGGTCTGCACAGCTCGGTGGTCTGCACCTTATGGCTGATGTCTGCCTTGAGCTCTCTGCCTTTTATATCCGCGCTCCCTCCTCTCCTGGACAGCTCGATCACCGCCACTTCCTTTTTTAGCTCGGTGGCGTGGTGCGCCGTTTCCTTGGCAACGCCATTGAGGACGCCGCGCTCCTCTGGGGGGTGATGCTCTCCCGTCTCCGCCGTCGTGCCTTCCTGTTTCCCGCATGCGTCGCCCTCCGCGCTCGGGCTGAGCGGAAATTGCTCGGATTTCAGTTTTTCCATCATTGCTTGAGTGAAAATCCAAAAAAGCGCTTTTCCCAAAAGCTTATAGTGGTATCCAATGGTAATTATAATTCCAACCAATCAATCCAGCGGCTGTTTAGCTTCTCGTCGGAGGTCAGGTCACCTGTGAAAGAACACACCTTTAGGAACACTGAGCGCAACTGAACGCATCCTTCCTGTGCCGCGCGTGACTGGAAACACTGACAGTGTACAGTATTAATACAGTCTCACTGAGCCACGCAGACGCCTGATCAGGTTTAGACCTTTGTTCTTGCACGAATATGAGAATGAATAGTCAAGCAAGGTTGCGTAAATGTAACCCACAAACAACAGTTGGCGCATTTCAAAGAGTTTTCGAGCACATATCGTTTACGACAGGTATGTGTGTGGTGGTGTTTTTTAATTTTTCTGGTCTCGCCCTGACCTTGGTCTGTCATATCATCTTTCTGCTCGTGGTATCTGCAGATAAGCGTGTCATACCGGTGTCTTGTTGGGAAAGAGTTTATCTTCTGCTAACATGTTCTACATAAATAATCTGCGTCATTATTCAGGACACGTTCAATAACATCTTTATAGATTTGCTTATTAAATCATATTATTACATTTAGATGATTAACTTTATTATGTTGTTGTTATTTTAGTATTGTGTTTTATTATTAGCCTACTGGTTCCTATAATTAATAGGCTGTATGAATATAGGCTACTTTCTTATATTTTAATATAGATTCATATTAACCTATTTATTTTAGAGGTGATGTTACTGTAAATATGGTGGCTTGATTTATTTGTATGCGATGTTTATGTCTTCATTTGTTTAATTTAGGAATAGAGCTAAAACGAACAAAAATTTGTGAGTAGTTGAGCCCATTTTTGAAACAAATAAAATGTTGAATTTTAGTTGATCTATAGTTGACTGTTTGTTGAATGCCATTTCGTCGTTGATAAAAATATAGGCCTATATTTCTAATATTGATGCACAATAATATTCGTTTTATGTTGTTTTCATTCTCAGACAATCCAATGTGTCATCTAAATTAAGTTTACTACATGATCACTGTTAATAACATATCATACCCAATTTACACTATTATATTTACCTCTTTCTGTTTACTCCGTAGCTATATAATAATGTATCTTCTTGTATTTATAATATATGCAAGTGCTTATATTTGATCAGATTTGCTTCAAAACAAGCTTTAACAGCCAAATCTGACGATAACAAACATAGGCTATTTGCACGGTCTCGAAGAGACTCATAATTCGACACGTGAATGTCACAATATCCTTGTTTATCATATTTAGTAAGAAATAACCCGACCTAAATGTGCTTTTTGGTTTTATACCCTAAATGAGAAATATCGATGAGATCCGTCCATTTATTGATGCAGTTATGATGACTGATATTTTAAGCACTAAACGGAAAAGAGGGAAATAGCAGGCGGGAGGTTTTGTCTGGAAAATCGAATCGAAATGAATCGAATTTCTAAACTTTAGATTAAACGATCGTGTCTAAAACGCGCGTTAATTATAAAATACATGGCAAATCGACATCTGCATTCTGCAGGCTCAAAGGCCTATTATCTCCAAGACCGAGAACAACCAAATACAAATGATATAAATCATTCCTGACCTCATATTAATCATCTGGTGTCGATGGAAAGCCTAATTATGACCTGCGTTAGTATCGAAGGCGCGCAGAAACACCAATATTCGCCTCTTACCGTCGTCGGGCGGTGGATGTTAGTGTGTGCATGGAGCCATTTTGTAGAGGGTCATCCATGTCTGAGGTTTTAGATGCACTGTGTGGAACTGGAAGTGAGGTCTATATAATTCCACATCACGTCCAGTGCGCGCCTCTCTTCTCGGTATGGGGAGCGGAACACGGGCGCAATGTGGCCAGGCGAGATAAGAGCCCAGTGGCGGCCACTGCGCGCTCGATAAGCCCCTAAACCCATTATTTATGAAATGATTCATTATTATTTTGCTTTTTATCGAGGGCAAATGCGAAGAGAAATATATAGACTTATATTGTGAATGGATATGCATAAAAATAACTCATCAGACTGAGGGTGAACAACGAATGCGTAATATTGTTGAACTGCTTCAGGGCTCAATCAGAAATTAATTATGCGGCCACATAACACAGTAACACATTTTCAGTGATATCGGCTGGGGATGTAGGGTTGAAAAGTACCATTAGCGGCTGTTTGTTTTACACATTTCAACGTTTTTGAGCGTTCAGATTAAACAGGATATCATGTACACATGTTAGACAGGCTGTAAAGGTAGACAGGCACACATTTCAAAAGCTAACTTGTGAATTCTGTTGAATTTCTGACCAATCCTAGAATGCACAAAAATGGGCTTATAGCAATAGATATTAATGATTATTTTAGGGGAAGTTGGATTGAATTTTTAAATTTTATTTTGTCTCATTTAGCCCTGTTTGAAGGTGCACATATTCACAAATTGTATGTAATAATTAAGGATGCACAATATGCGCGCGCGTGTGTACAATATCAGCATTTTTTTAATCTAGCAGAATTGGACAATATTGTAAGCAAATGTCTGATATTTGATATTTAGTCTCCTTAAAATGATAAAATAAATAATTCTTCATGTTTACTTCTGTATACGTTTACAATGTTTTGATGCATTATTGCACTTCAAATATGTAAAATTCTAAATTAGAGCTTTGAACACTTTCAAAAAATTGATTTAGTCTATATAGCCTAATATACACACATATGTATATGCTATACAGGCTAAATACATTTGACATATATACAATTTGATATATTTATTTAATACATTTTATTTTAGTCTATATAATGATATTTTATCTATCATTATAATATTTTCTCTTTACAACAAAAACAAAATATATAGGCTACAATGTAGAATACTGGCTTTAACAAAGAAATCTTCATGAGCCAAAATGTCAATAGTGCATTATTGAGTGGGCTATATACCAAATAAATTATTGACAGTTAATATAATAGACTATAAAAAACGTTACTTATCTGCTATATGTGTAGCCCAATGTGCGCCTATATTCAGAAACTATTTCAAAAGGAAATATAATGGGCTACAATTACATCATAATTTGGTCACTCGTGTTTTTCTCTGCAGTTTCGTGTAAATGTTTGCGTGTAGCCTACTGAAGATGTTTCGATGATGATGAAGATATGACGCCCATTATTCATCATCATCGTTGTCAACACATTTACTCCAGTATTAGCACAGATAACCGTAATTGTCAACACCGGAGAGGGGTGTCAGGTAGCATATAGAGGAGAAGGCAGACAGTTGATAATATATCTTCATGAATGAATGTATGAAATACACGCAGAATAATATGTAGGAAATCAGCTCCATCATCTGAGAGCCTTTGATCTCGGGCCTTTGTTAGTTCATCGCCACGGATTTTGAGTGATTTGGGAAGGATGCCCTCCGAGACTCGCCAGAATTTGGTGTAAACCTCAAAGGACCACCTTGCGGAGTGCGATAAGACGGTATCAGTGAGCCAACGACCCCGGGTTCATCCATCAGACAGGGATGAGCGCCACTGGGTGTACTAGTGCTGTGTTTGGCAGACACTGCCACCATGACAGCTTGCTCCCATGACAAGCTTTTCCCCATGTTTGCCCAATCTGCTCTAAATTTACTCGCATTATTTCCAGGTGTTAATAATAAACACCAAGCCCAAGAACATTAAATTTAACATTTTCAAGATGCAGCTACTCTCTCCTTCTCACGGTGACTGACCCTTCACACCTGAGGGAAGTTCTTCTTGCGTTCTTCAAACTTTTAAATGACTAGCTACATATCTTCATTTTCACCCCTTTCCCCAGAAACAGGAAAAGGGTTGTTATTGTTTAGGATCACGACGATCTCGTCACGAGTCTCAAGGACGAGTCGTGTCTGTGAACGCGCCCGTGTCACGACCAGCTTCCTGCAAGCCTCCTGACGGACAGAACTGAGTGAGTTATGGCTGTTTGAGTGCATTTAGAACACTGCACGAATCACGTCGTTCTGTTATTATTAGGTGACTGTGGCCTATATGACTTTGTTTGAGATCTCAAACAAAGTCAAAACCAACAGTCGAGGGATTTGAACGTTTTCGTTTCAATCTACACATGGCTAACAGTGTTTTGAAACAAAGTTAAAGTGACCAAAAGAACGAGATTAGCCTTCTAAATTAGTCAGAATGCGCTAAATAGACACTCGAGAACCAAAGTTTTCGCCTGAAAAAAACGTGTAGTTTTTTATAACGTGTCGTTATTATAGTAGCGTATTAGTCTATTGCCCACGTGAGAAAATATTACAGTAATGTATAGTAAAAAGGCTACTATAATGTTTTTGAACCGTGCTATACTATAGTAAAGTGTATTATGCTGTATATTATAGCTATTTACAACACTTTGTTAATTAATGCTATAGAATACTGTAGTGTTAACTAGTGAACTGATAAACTATAATAAAAACTGTAGTAGCCTACTTTAGTTTTTACTACAGTAAACTGTAGCCTAGTTGTCTATATCATAGGCCTAGTTGTAGAAAACGTAGGAATAAAATAATTTGTTTAGGAATAAAGTAATTTGTTTATTGAGAGCATCTATAGAATATTACCACAACAAATTAATTCAAGTTGGCCTAGATGGTTAACAAACACCATAGTAGGCATATCTACTATAAATTACTATAACCTATTTCTTTATGTGGGAGGCTATGAAAACCTGTTTGTTTTCTGTTCTGGTCAGTAAAATGTGCAAGGGAAACGAAAAGATATTTGGGTTTATGTGACAAACTTCCTATCGATTTGGCGCAGACAATTACTGACATCAAAACTGAAGATCATTGCCTTATGCATTACTAGACAAAGTCCAGTTGTAAATAAAGAGGGAAAGCATATGCTACAAAAGCATTTGTTCAGTGGCTTAGTCTATAGTAATGAGATTTAGCCTAACAGAAAATAACAGATTAAATAGCCTAAAATTAATAGGTTTAAAATTGGGTACAAAAAATTGATAGTTGGTTTATTAGTTATTCATTTGTTTTATGAATGTTCGCAACAAAACTCAAAATACCCAATATTTTGACAAAAGTAATAGGCTAACTTGTGTACTTGTAGTTCAGTTGACTAAGTGAATTGGATAAATTCAGTAAGTGCTCTAAGTGAATAAAATGTTTTTGGTTGACTGAAACGAAAGACCGTCTAAAGAGTCATTTGTTTGGGAATCGAGCTGTTTTTATTCCTCTGCATGTTTTTGATTCGGCAAAATGAACCATCTCAAACTGAGACATTGGTTGTTCGTTTTGGCTTTGATTCACTAGCTATAAGAACCGGTTCATAAGAATCATTCGTTTAGGAATCGGACTACCACTAGTCGCGCTGTATGTTTTTTGACTCACTGAAAAGAACCTGCTCACAAGAGTCTTTAGTTCATTTGTACGGGAACCGGACTACCAGTGGTCCCGCGGGTTCTGTTCACTATAACGAACCGGCTCAGAGTAGTTAATACCAAACGAACATAAACAGGACAAGTTTTACCAAACTGGGGACAAAAAGTATGTCCACTCTGCGCAAATGTTCTCAATGCAGCACCGCCCTCTTATGGTTAGACACTGCATGACATATTTACACTCATCATTTACTGTTCATGCAATGTGAAATAATGAAGTACTGAAATTATGCTCGTGCTACAGGATATTCTTTTGAAATGGAAAACATTTACAATTAGGCCACGATTTGTTGGTACAAATGAAAAAAGTGAATAAAACGGGAAAATAATTAAGGGAGAGGTTAAGGAAGTTGTCTTACAGAAATGTGTATTTTCTACATTATACAGTTCACACTTCATCTGCTTTATGTGTAGTAGTTTATTTATTTATTATAATATAGCTTATATTCCTAATATAGCTTTATCATTATATAGCACTTTAGAATATTTTAGCAGAGGTGACATGTCGGTTGTATAAATAAGGCTTTGTGTGATATTCTTGATAATAAGACCTAATACAATTGTAATACCATATAGAAATGAAAACCAAGGTTTTAGCTCATTCTGTAAAAATAAATAAATAAATATTACAAAACACTTCAATAATTCACAACAATGTCCGCTATGGAAAATCAAAGTTGAATATTATGTGGGATGATAATCATAATTAAGTCACTTTTTATGTTAAATCAGTTGTAGTTTGTGTTTATATAATCTGCTATCAATAATTTACTGTGCATATTTAGTTTTGTGTCTTGCAGGTACCTAAAATGCCCACTAGATGGAGCTATTCACTAAGCTCCTCCTGCATTTGTGTCCCGTCTTTAGTCCGTATAAGGTCATGCAGTTTGTCTTCACTGAATAGAGGAGCTTTATGGAAAGTTGTTTTCACAAAGAAGACATTCTTTCCACTTAAACCAGGTCACGCCTCCCCTCCCCTCCTGACATGTTTGCCTTGTGCAACCTGCATGTAGGATTATAGACAAAGTAAGCCTTTGGATCTTCATATTAGACATACATTAATCTAACTGTTGACCGATTTCCACAATTTAGCAACATTGGCAAACCCTGCTTGATTTTTGTATGACACAGACGAAACTTGAGAAATTACAGTTATATAATCTATAGCCAGTTATGTCCAGTACTCTAAACCGTGTTCCTTTTGTATCCCCAAAGGTTTTTGTTCCAAAGGGCAGCAGAATTAGTAGCATCTGACATGGACTTGGATGTTGCTACTGTAAACCGTACTACAGTAAACCACAGCTCGCTCAGTGTACATGACACCGCGTCATCGAGTGAGAGCGGCGAAGAAATTAGGTCAAGTGAAAGGGGTCAGCGTGCTGTTTTCTCATCAGGACCTACTACAGAGTATTTTTTCAACGCCACGCTTGGTAAGAAATTGAGGTGTGTTCCTTAAGTTGAGGGTGGAATTGCTTGATTCACAGCTGTAATTTACAACATCAGTATAACTAACATAAAAATACTATGGTTGAAGCAGTAATGGTATCAGATAATAGTATTGAACGAGTACCGTATTCTTACACTATGATATTTAAATCCCTTACAAAAAAACTAAAAGCTGTACTATGGTAAAATTAGGGTAAATCATGTAACTTATATGTATGTACTATGGTAGGCTATTTATATGATACTCCAAGAATTACACTCTATTTATATATGTCCTAAAGATGTGTTAGTTTGCTTAAATTAAAGTTAATTCAGAAAATACCATGGTATTATCATGGTACTGTGTCCAAAAAAACTAAACAAATACCATGGCATTATCATGGTAACTGCATTATCACTTGAAAAAAAAATTGTGTAAAATGGTTTTTTTTGGACATGGTAGCCTGCTAGAATGGACTTTGAACATGTACTATGGTAATAGCACAATGGTATTCCTGTGAGTACCATACAAAAACCATGGTACATAAATGTCAATGCCAGCACATATTTAAATGTACCATAGTATTACAATCACTGTGCCACCACAGTACACTTTTATAATGGTACTATAGTGCCGTGTTATTTAAAACTACAGTATTACCATGTTATAAGTCAACAAAATATCATCATGGTTCCATATCCATAAAACCACAGTTTTACTACGGTAAATGTAAAAAAGGTGGCATTATCATGGTAAATATGCATTACACTTGAAAAAAGTAGAAGTTTTTGGACATGGTACTAGAACGGCCTTTTGGACATGTACCATGGTACATACATTTCAGTACCATCATATATTTCAGGTTTACTGTGGTAAATGTAAAAAAGGAGGTATTTCCGTGGTACCAGAAAAAAACATGTTTTCCTTAAAAAAATAAAATCAGCATGATAAAGGTCCCGAAAAACAATGTAGTAGTTCCATGGTGCTTATAGGTTATGTGAAATACACAATTGCAGGTTTGGTTTGTAGGAATTTCTTTACCTGCTAACTCTATACCTGCTTACGTTAAACATGTCATACTGTGCATGCTTCACATCCCAGGTGGGTCATTATGGACCATAATTGTGTTGTGGGGGGTTAAGTGTAGGAGGAAAATAGCAAAGGATTAGATCATAAGCGAGAGGAGTGTGTATCGTGGCTGCAGATGTGCGCTAGCGCTCTCTCTGGCTCTTATCTCTGCAGGTTGAGAGAGTGATTCATCCATTAGCTTGGCGGGCGGCTCGGTCTGCTGTTTCTCAGCTCTATAAATACACAGCCCACGCTAAATTTGATGCTGTGGGGGCGCTGTTCAAGTAGAATTACATCACAAGCATGTGCATGTGGCTCTTTCACCTTTCCACGTCAAGCTCTGAATCACCAGCCAGGTCACATCGTTCTTTTTTATCACTGCATATCCTGGTGCATTTTCTTGGAGCGGACTGAATCGGGTCTATTTTAAAACACAAGGTTGACTGGCTCTGCATGGGGGAGGCGGCGGATGTGTCACATTGCTTTATGTTCATAGATGATCTGCCATATTAGCATGCCTGAACCCAGACAGCCTCTGATTATGTTTTGGCTGGAGGCGTGATGAAATCATGTGTGTTGGCAAATGTATGTCTGAGCATTCGCATCTCAGGTGTTGAACCCTGAACTCCGGGGGGTCCTTGAGCTCCTGGTCATGGCAAAATGAAGGGATTGTCTGGGGGGTCTGTCTGGGGAGAGATTGATTTGAAGTGATTCTGTTTTGACTGCCATGTAGCCTGGGGGAGTGGTTTTTGGACACACTTATAATGAGGGACATGTCTTCTACCTGGCAGACATACTAATGCAGATCACGTTAGGTATCATTACCATAAGAGGAACAAAAGCTGTTGTCATCGACCACATATTTTTCTTTGGCACACAACATTCATGACATCATTGGCAATTTCTTGTAAACAGATCCATTTTTAAACCATTACATCGGGTCCAGAATCTTTATTGATTTATATAGCTCAATTGGTAGAGTGCGTTTCAAACGGTGCTGGAGTCTTGGTTTCGATTCCCAGAGAAGGCGCTGTCATAAAATATGTACATTGAAGTTGCTTAAAGTGTCTAGAAATTAATATTTCTTGTTTTTTTCCCACCCTAAACTTTGGTGACATTTGACGTTCAATCTCCTCCAGAGGTGTACCTGTACTAAGCTATCACGTTCAGACAACGCATTCTGGGCAGTGCTAGGTGTAAAGAGATTATGTACCGTATGTGTTTTATCCTCATCTTAAATGCGACTGGCTTTGAACAATAAGGCAGCTTGCTGGCAGGAGGTTGGCCCCCTTTTCCCCCAGGGTGTATGTGGGGGTTGGGAAAAGCTGTTGGAAGTATAAAAAAACCCGAAGAGGTGGTGGTGGAAGGGGGGGGCGACCATGCTGATTGCGTATTGTGTCGTGACGGAGGTGGTGTGTGACATGAAGGGGTAAAAAAAGGAGTCCTAGAAGGCGTACGAGGGCAGTGGGGGTAGCTGAAGATCTTTGGCTGGAATGTGTTTACCGCACACGCCCTGCCCCCACTCATCTGTGACCCCAGTCACAGTTCCCAGGATGGGGTCCTGATTTGGGGGATGTGCCCCCTTTGTCTTGAGGTTTTTGTCACTCTCATTACCATTTGACTCCTTGAGGGGTCTTGCAGCGAATGGAGTTAAAGTTTGGTTCCCCAAAACAAGCTGTCCATGACATTCCCAACCAACCAGTCCATGCGGAAAAACAAATGGCATCCGAGGACATTCGTCTGTGGCTAATTGATGCAAATTTCACACATTTATGATTTTTTGCCACTTCTCTATAGGATTCAGACCTCCGTTGAGATGTGTCATTAGCTTGAGTCACATCTCCAATGCACACCCGTTACTCCTCGGTTGCCTCTTGGGATGAATTTTCCAACTCTTGTCTCCTACTTTTTCCCCTCAGAGAGGAAGAGCAGTCGGTGGGCTAATATCTGGCGTACCTCAGGGCTCACTGCTAACCCTCAGAGTAATTGAAATAATAACACACGCTGCCTGGAGCACCCGAAGTGATTACAATGTTTGGGTTGCTAATTCCACTTTCCCCTGCATGCAACTACAAACAAGGTAATGCATTGGCCCGCCTCAGTACTCTCTTTTGTTGTTGTTTCGCAGCTTGACGACTGCGATCCCTTCCACCCCCAGGGAGTGTGTTGTGTTCTTGTCTGCTAAATACCTCCAAATGACCACAGCGGTTTAATGGCTCCTTTCTGAAGAAGGGATAAATCCTTGCTGAGAAAAGTTGTTCCCTAAAAGCTACGCTAAAAGAAACCATTGTAAAATGCTGACTTTATTAGAAAGATGACTTACATCTTTTTTTGTCAGTCTTAAGTTTGTTATAGTTTAACATAGCTAGTTGCATGTAGCTTTAAAATTGGATCTAGTAAGCTATCAAATAACGCTAGTTTATGAATTAAATCACTGTTGTGATGTAAAAGTACTTAACCCTGATTGTGTTTACTCCTAGTTGTGTCAAACAGATACTTTTAGCTAGTTACTCCAGAACGTCACTCTAATATTACAAAATGTTTTTCAAATAGTATGCAACAAACAGAAAATGAAAGGTTTTAGTAGCATTGCTAAATTTAGCTAGTTTACTCTCAACATTTCTCTTAAACTACCTTTTGCTAATATTTTTAGAAAGACAACTTGTTAATTTGCTGAATTCAGCCTAACTATATAAACAAAAATCAACTTTTTTTCAAGCCTTTCTGCATCGTTAGATTTAAAATTAGTTATATTTACCAATCAAGTACCGTTAGTTTATACTACAATATGTTTTGTTAACATTTTAGAAAGATGAGCTGCTAATTAATTTAGTCAATCTTAGAAAAATGTATAAATAAAAAAAGGTACTTGTGACTTTATTTTACAATTCGGACCATTTTTCTCGCAATTGCGAGTTAACATCTCACAATTCTGACTTTTTTCTCAGAATTTTTTTATATAAACTCAAAATTGTGTGTAATAATGTCAGAATTGCATCATATAAACTCGCAATTGGGAGATAAAAAGTCAGAATTGCAAGAAAAAAAAATCAGAATTGCAGGATATAATCTCACAATTCAGATTTTTTTTTCCCAGAATTGTGTTTGTATCTCGCAATTCTGACTTTTATCCTAAGAATTTTGAGATAGAAACTCAATATTGCGAGTTATGAAGTCCAATTCTGTAGGGAAAAAAAACACTGATATTTTCTCGCAATTGCAAGTTTATATCTCAAAATCGTGATAAATAATAGTCAGAACTGCAAAATATAAATTCCTTTTTATATCTCGCAATTCTGGCTTTATAACCTACAATTCTGTTTGTGCCACACAATTCTGAGAAAAAAAAGTCAGGGTTGTGAGAGATAAAATGTTGCAATTAACTTTTTTTTTTATTCAGTGGAGGAAACAGGCTTCCATAACCTAACTATATAAACACAAATCTAGTTCTTTCAGCCTCATCTGACAAGCTAGTCTACCCAATATAGCTAGTTTCGGCAATGGTTATGATGTGAAACTGCTGAGAGATGAATTTGTTTATTAGCTCTTTGTGAAAAACCAATAAGGATAGTACTGGACAAAAGTAGTGAAACTTGTGGTGAGACCTAAACAATCACTTGATGATTATGACATGAGTTGCTACTGACGGGGGTGGTAGAAGGGCGGTGCCCATGGTACAGGTCACACCACATGACCGTAAAGTGAGCTCACTCGTTCAACCAGTTTAGAGTGTGACACCACAGGGAACACACCTTTGCCTCAGGCTCTGATCGTTTCCACATCCAGTCAACAAACGTGTCCTTTCTCTCTCAATCTGCTTTGTTTTGAAGGTTGTGGAGGAGTGGCAACTGTTTTGATGTTAGATTATAGACTTGGTAACGTCTTTTATTGATAGCCAGTAGTGGGAGGGGAGCTTTTATGTAATTGCTAATGATGATAGTCAGTGAGGTTTGTGTTTCTACTGCATGTCTGGGAGACATGCATCAATCATGAGGTGTGTAATTCAGGGGTCCGGATCGCTGTCGTGCCTCTGGCTAGAACCCATACGACACGCGCTTGTGACGCACAGCAGTGACATTAAAATATCCTTGCTCTATCATCCTAATGCTGTTTCTCTCTCTCCGCTCTGTTTACAAAAATAGCAACCACCATACAGGGCCAGCAGCTCTGCACACACACACGCTGAAACTGAATGAAGCAAAACAAACACACTCGGCTGTTCGACACACTGGGCAGTGAGAGGCTGAGGAGGTTTTGTGTCACTCCCTTCCAAACATCGCCCCTGTTCTGTCCCGGTTATGTAATCTCAAGGGTAATAATATGGGACAGAGTGTCCTTGCTGCTCTGGACTTATGAACAAACAGATTAGAGGGGTGATGGAGAGAGAAAGAGGAAGAAAGTATTATCTATCTATCTATCTATCTATCTTTCTATCTCACACGCACAGTAGATAACAGTAGATTTTAATTTGGTCTGTTCTGGACTGATCAAATTAAATCCATCTATGTAGATATATAAAAGAGAGTGAAGATTAGAAGAATGAAAAACAAAAGTGTGAATATGTGGGAAAGAAGAGAGGAAGAGAGGTGGGTGTATGTAAGGGGCTTGCAAAGGGGAAAAAAGGACTGTGTGTGCGTTTGGATGATGAATGGCTGGCAGTGTTTGCAGGAAGTGCATGATTACACACAGACGTGATGGTAGAAGCACCAATGTGAAGACACAGACAGGACAGCTATGGGAACAAACTCTAAAATTCTGTTACAAAACCTAGTGAGCTCACAATCTAGATTGCATTATAGATATTGTAGGCTTGCTTTTGATTCTAAGGCTGTTTCAGTTGATAGGATTATGCTGCCTTTTCAAGTACTTTGTTTTGGCTAATTTTATTACATGCATCTATCTATCTATCTATCTTTCCCATAATGCATTGCAACTTATCTGTCTGTCTGTCTATTTATCTATCCCATAATGCACTGCAGCTATGTTTATCTATCTATCTGTCTATCTGTCTGTTTTTTCGAATCCATCTCTCTCTCACACAGACACACACATATACGCACACTCTCACAGTCTGCTACTCTTCTGGAGAGATCAAATTAAATCTGAGACCCAAGCACCCAAGGATGTTTTTCATACATACAGTAGCACCGCTCCTCCTCCACACCACACAAAGACAAACAAAAACATGTGTTTCCAACACCCTCACCCTTCTCACGCGCGCATGGATTCATCCACAAACAAACAAACGAATACACACTTCAGCCAGATTTGTCAAACAACCCCAAAAACAAATAGCCCCCACCACAGATTCACTGAAGTCATGCTGGGACAGCATCTGCTATCACCAATACCTCCAGCCCCCACCATTCCTTCAAAAATCTCCCCTTCTGCACCAACATCCCCCTCCACCACCTTTTGTTTCCGCTCAACACACACACACACACACACAAGGAATCTGAACTTTTTATTGCCCAATTTGTCCCCGTATTGAACTGTCAGTTCATTTCAAAACATACTTATTAGCCATAGTGCCGCTGCATACCCTTACAGTACATACTTTGTGGCTACCATTGTACGTGACGTGTCAGATAGTAATACCATGGGACTTTTTTATATCCCATGATATTTATTCAAAAAGCACTGTGGTGATAACATGGTACAGTAATGGTGTCAGATGATTGATATATAACATTGTACTAGAATGCATCAAATATAAATTGACTAAGGTATTGGTTGAAGTTCATTGTATATACCATGTTAAATGGTGTATGTCTAAAATACTATAGTATCAAGATGTGGTATCTTTTTAATGACTCGTGCTATGGTACCACTGTGGTATTTTGGACATTTACCATTTGCAGTACCATGGTATTTTGGAGTACCACGTGCTACAATATAAAAATCATGTTACATAAAATTAAGTACCATTGTATATTTCAAAGTACCATTGTATTCCCATCTGATACTCTCACAGTACCATAGTACAGTGTGGTACCATGCCTAAAACTCTGTGGTAATACCATGGTATCTTTCAAAATATCATGGTAACACTATGGAGTGTATAATTTTGTTGATTCAAAAATACTATGGTATTGTTATCATGACAGTGTCCGAAAACCATATTATCAAAATAACATAGCTATGTGTATAAAAATAACAAAAACCATGTTAGTACCATGGTACTTTTTTGTGAGTCATTTAAAATATACCATAACATTGTTGTGATGTATTTACTTCAAAGAATACCTTGGGTAGTACCATGCCCAAAACATGATAATAACATGGTCATTTTGAAGTGTATGTTATCACACGTCAAATAAAAGGCGTTCACTCAGTGCCCCTTCTTTTCCGTTGCACTCAGCAACTGTTCTTTGTTCCCGGCCCGGCACACATCTCTATTTTTAAAGCGACACCTTCCCATCAGCCCCAATGGGTGGCCCAGGATTTCCTAATTGTGATCAACTTTCAGCCTGAGCTCTTGCTGGAAGGTTCTGCTCTCTGGCTCAGTTTGGGACTTGTGTGTAAAATCCGCTAGTCTCCTCAGGCATAGGTTGACTTGGCATGTAACAGAAAATCGCAGTGAGCAGAGACGCTTAACCGTAATCTGCTGGCCTCCTGCAGGTCACTAGAGCAGGAGACTAATGGACAGGATTGTGTGACCCGCTGGACTGCCAAGCACTGTGGGAAACACGTTAAAAGAGGTTAAAGTCACGGTTGGCTTTAACCTGTACGTCATACATCAGTGATGTAGTGTTTTGGACACATATGTTCACTTTTGTCAAAACAGTTTACTGAACCATGTTACAAAAACAGCATTCTTCCATCTTAGAAACATTGCCAAGCTACGGAACATGTTAAGTGTTTCTGATGCAGAAAGGCTGGTTAATGCATTCATGACCTCTAGACTGGACTATTGTAATGCACTGCTAGGTGGTTGTCCTGCATCTTCAATAAACAAGCTACAGATAGTACAAAATGCTGCAGCTAGAGTATTTACCAGGTCAAGAAAATATGATCATATTACTCCAATTTTACAATCTCTGCACTGGCTACCTATTAAGGTCAGTATCAGTTACAAAATAGTATTACTTGCCTATAAGGCCCTAAATGGTTTAGCTCCTACGCACCTAACTAATCTTCTATCACGCTACAATCCAACCCGCTCCCTAAGGAACAAAACTCTGGACTCTTGGTAGTACCTAAGATAGCAAAGTCCACTAAAGGAGGTAGAACTTTTTCATATTTGGCTCCCAAACTCTGGAATAGCCTTCCTGATAACGTTCGGGGTTCAGACACACTCTCTCTATTTAAATCTAGATTAAAGACATCTCTTTAGCCAAGCATTCATATAATGCATCTCATATTCTTGTACTGCAGGTATATCTGATCAAATGCACATTATTATTCTTTAGCTTTGAAAAAATAATTTTTGCTTGGATGGAACAACAGCTACGCTAATTATGTCTCTATTTGTTTCTCTGTTTCTGCCATAAACTAGGAATTACACAAGCTTCAGTCTGGATCAAACCCTTAAATGATCCGAGATGACGAAACACCTGAGTAGAGACGATGCCAACCCCTCAGACAGTATACAGAATTAACCTAATTTTACCATAAGTTAAATATATTACGTTTTTGCAATATATATAAATCTATTGTAGAAACTTGATTTCCTGTAAAGCTGCTTTGCAATGATTGTATCGTAAAAAACGCTATACAAATAATCTTGAATCGAATTGAATTTTGTTCAAACGTTGTAAATGCTATTGACAGATGAGAGACACAAGAAATTACAATATCTCCTCAACGAACCGTTTGTTTGTGCACTATGGTCTGGGTAGTTAAAAGGGCGGCGCTTGCTCTGAACAGGTGTCAAATGAGATAAGAACATTTTAGTCTATGACAGGAGATAGAGACATTACATTTATTATTTTACATTTATTCATTTAGCAGGCGCTTTTATCCAAAGCGACTTACAATTGAGGAATACAATAAGAGATACTTTATAAAGAGGCAAACGGACACAGGAAGTGCTTGTAATACAAAGTTCTAGGCATTGTTCAGAGCAACTTCTAGCTAGATAGGGAGAAGTTAAGGAAAGAAAGCAAAGTTTTTTTTGTTTTTTTTATGATGCAGTCAAGTGATGACTGAAGAGATGAGTTTTCAGGTGATGCTTGAAAATTGTCAGGATTCAGCATTCCGGATGGGGAAGTTCATTCCACCAGCCAGGAACGGTGAATGAAAACGTTCTGGAGAGTGATTTTGTGCCTCTCTCTGATGGCACCACGAGGACGCCGCGCAGATCTCAAACTTCTTGAGGGATGTAGATTGTCATAAGTGAGTGGAAGTAGGAGGGTGCTGAGCCTGTGGTTGTTCTATATGCAAGCATCAGTGTCTTGAACTTGATACGGGCTGCAACCGAGCCAGTGCAAAGAGAGGTGTGACATGGGCTCTTTTGGGTTCGCTGAAGACCAGTCGTGCTGCTGCATTCTGAATCATCTGTAAAGGTTTGATTGTGCATGATGGAAGTCCAGCTAGAAGAGCATTGCAGTAGTCCAGTCTTGAAATGACAAGGGCCTGGACAAGAAGTTGTGCTGCATGCTGTGTAAGGAAGGGCCTGATCTTTCTGATGTTGTGCAATGCAAACCTGCAAGATCGAGCAGTTTTTGCAATGTGGTCTTTGAAAGTCAGCTGGTCATCGAAAATTACACCAAGATTTCTGACTGAGCTTGATGGGGTAATTGTAGAAGAACCTAACTGGATGGTGAAGTCATGGTGTAGAGTTGGAGTGGCAGGGAAGACAAGAAGCTCAGTCTTTGCCAGGTTGAGCTGTAGGTGATGTTCTTTCATCCACACCGAGATGTCCGCCAGGCAGCCTGAGATCCGTGCAGCTACCGTTGGATCATCTGGTCGAAATGAGAGATAGAACTGTGTGTCATCAGCATAGCATTGGTAGGAGATACCATGTGATTGTATGATGGGATCCAGTGATGTAGTGTATGTGGAGAAGAGGAGAGGTCCAAGAAACGAGCCCTGAGGAACCCCAGTGACCAGTTGATGTTCTGTGGATACCTCCCCTCCCCAGGCCACCTTGAAAGATCAACCATTGAGATAGGATTAAAACCAGCGTGGAATCCCTGTAATGCCCAGTGATGAGAGGGTGGTCAGGAGGATCTGATGGTTAACAGTGTCAAAAGCAGCAGACAGATCCAGCAGAATGAGAACTGATGATTTGGTATCAGCTTTTGAAATCCGCAGGGCTTCAGTGACTGAGAGTAGCGCAGTCTCAGTTGAATGTCCACGTCTGAATCCTGATTGGTTAACATCCAGTAGGTTATGCTTTGACAGAAAAGAGGATAACTGGTTGAAAACAACTCGTTCAAGCATTTACGCTATGAATGGAAGGAGAGAGAGACAGGTCTGTAGCTATCTGTAAGAGAAGTGTTTAATGTAGTTTTCTTTGAGCAGTGGGGTAACCTGAGCCTGCTTGAATGCATTTTGGAAGGTGCCTGTGAGGAGAGATGTGTTGATGATGTGTGTGAGTGCTGGTAAGAGTGAAGGAGAGATTGCTTGGAGAAGGTGTGAGGGGATTAGGACATGTTGTAGGATGGCTGGAGAGGAGAAGTTTGGATACTTCTGCCTCAGTGAAGGGACAGAAGGCGAAGAGGGGAGTTTTAGCAGCAGATGTGTTTGGTTTGAGTTCCTGTATGTGTGGAGCTGAGAACTGGCTACTGATTGACCTAGTTTTGTTTGTGAAGAATGTGGCAAAGTAATCGGCTGTTAAGGAGGTGGTGGAGGGGGACAGAGGAGAGAGTTTAATGTTTTGAAGAGATTCCGTTTGTCAGATGTGCTGTTGATCTTGTTGTAAAAGTATGAAGCCTTGGCAGTATGGACTTCAGCAGAGAAAGATGACGGCAAATACTGATAGATACTTATATCTGAGGGATCGTTTGATTTGTGCCATTTCTCTCTGCTGCCCTGAGTTTGGGCGATGTTCACGAAGAACATCAGATAAACAGGGGTTAGAAGAGGCAGCATGTTCTCTCTAATATACATTTTATCAAATAATTTGACCCCAAAACTAAAATTCTGGCTTTATTACTCACCCTCATGTTGTTTGTACTTCACAGCAAGATATGTTCTTCTTCTGCTCTTTTCTATACAATTAAAGTTAATTGGGGCAGGAACCATATAGCTCCAGAAATAACAAAAAGCATGATAAATGTACTGTAAAAGTGATCAACATGATTAATATTCATATATGAAGCTAAGCGTGTCACGAATCTGGTTGCCATTCCACCACATGGACTCTTGCACAACACTACAGCTGCACATCACTCCACCTCAGACTACAACTCCCATCATTCACTGCACTTACGACGCCCATTCACCACACCATTGCACTAATCACACAGCTGTCACCTATCACTCATTTGCCCTGATTGTCTCGCTGCACCTCATTCACACACCCACATATAAGCAGCACACTTCCATGCACACATTGCGAAGTCTTGTTCTTGCCATGCAGACATTTCTGAGCATTCTTCCCGTGTTGGATTTCCTGTTGCCGACCTGGACTGTTTCCCCGTTTATGAGAAAAATCTGCCTGCCTAATCTGACCCTGCCTGCCCTGTTGATCTGTTCTTTTATCTGTCTGCCACCTGCCCTGTTGATCTGTTCGTTTATCTGTCTGCCGCCTGCTCTGATCTCTAGCCTGAACTCTGTTTTTGATTCTGTCCTGCCTACATGGTATCTGACGCCTGGGATTGACTTATGCTTGTAAGACCTGTCTTAAGACATAATAAAGATGCACTTGGATCTAACGACACTGCCTCCTCATTACAAAACGTTAACTTCGTGGGAGGAACAGACCACAGTTTTAACTGTTATCTCTTGAAAATACAGTGCCCAACTCCATTGATTTTATTTTATGAAAAGAGCAGCTTGAACATTCTCCCAAACATCTGTTTTGTTTTCCACAGTTCAAAGAAAATCATACTGGTCTGCATCAACATAAGGGTGTGTATAAGATGACCAAATCCTTATTTTGGGTAAACTTCCCATTTAAAGGGTTTCTTAGTGGTTCCTCTACATGACCTTAGGTTCACCTGAGACCTTCTTCACTATGTTTGTCATATAGGGTTCTTGGTAGGGCTAGGCGATTAACCAGTGGAAATTGTGACTATCTCTATCGTGGTTACATGCTCACGTGATGTTGCTGTGCTGCATGGTCATGAAAACTTATAATTTGCACACATTTTAAAACATTGGAGTTTAAAACCAATTGATTTTAAGCCATTGAAACACAATCAGCAGCAGAAGAGAAGTCTTTACGCTATATTCACACGCTGTCTGAGAGACTGTTTCTGAGCGCGATCAGAGAGGCATGTGCACGTGAAGACGCTGCTCATACAGTGCGAAAGGATTGAACGGAGGTATATTTGCCACTTTATAATGTCAACATGCTCATCTTTGCAAGTATCCTCAAAGTAGTTTAGGTCTTAAGTGAAAGCAAATAACTGAGAAAGAAAACACAGGTGTAACAGTACAGGTACTGGTCATATAATTAGAATATCATCAAAAGTTGATTTATTTCACAAATTCCATTCAAAAGTGAAACTTGTATAATGTATACATTCATTCCACACAGACTGATATATTTCAAGTGTTTATTTCTTTTAATTTTGATGATTATAACTGACAACTAATGAAAACCCCAAATTCAGTATCTCAGAAAATTAGAATATTGTGAAAAGGTTCAATATTGAAGACACCTGGTGCCACACTCTAATCAGCTAATTAACTCAAAACACCTGCAAAGGCCTTTAAATGGTCTCTCAGTCTAGTTCTGTAGGCTACACAATCACAGGAAGACTGCTGACTTGACAGTTGTCCAAAAGACGACCATTGACACCTTGCACAAGGAGGGCAAGACACAAAGGTCATTGCAAAGAGGCTGGCTGTTCACAGAGCTCTGTGTCCAAGCACATTAATAGAGAGGCGAAGGGAAGGAAAAGATGTGGTAGAAAAAGTGTACAAGCAATAGGGATAACCACACCCTGAGAGGATTGTGAAACAAAACCCATTCAAAAATGTGGGGAGATTCACAAAGAGTGGACTGCAGCTGGAGTCAGTGCTTCAAGAACCACTACGCACAGACGTATGCAAGACATGGGTTTCAGCTGTCGCATTCCTTGTGTCAAGACACTCTTGAACAACAGACAGCGTCAGAAGCGTCTCGCCTGGGCTAAAGACAAAAAGGACTGGACTGCTGCTGAGTGGTCCAAAGTTATGTTCTCTGATGAAAGTAAATTTTGCATTTGCTTTGGAAATCAGGGTCCCAGCGTCTGGAGGAAGAGAGGAGAGGCACAGAATCCACGTTGCTTGAGGTCCAGTTTAAAGTTTCCACAGTCAGTGATGGTTTGGGGTGCCATGTCATCTGCTGGTGTTGGTCCACTGTGTTTTCTGAGGTCCAAGGTCAACACAGCCGTATACCAGGAAGTTTTAGAGCACTTCATGTTTCCTGCTGCTGACCAACTTTATGGAGATGCAGATTTCATTTTCCAACAGGACTTGGCACCTGCCCACAGTTATTACACCTGAGCAGTGCCACAGACTGATCGACTCCATGCCACGCCGCATTGCTGCAGTAATTCAGGCAAAAGGAGCCCCAACTAAGTATTGAGTGCTGTACATGCTCATACTTTTCATGTTCATACTTTTCAGTTGGCCAAGATTTCTAAAAATCCTTTCTTTGTATTGGTCTTAAGTAATATTCAAATTTTCTGAGATATTGAATTTGGGGTTTTCATTAGTTGTCAGTTATAATCATCAAAATTAAAAGAAATAAACACTTGAAATATATCAGTCTGTGTGGAATGAATGTCTACATTATACAAGCTTCACTTTTTGAATGGAATTAGTGAAATAAATCAACTTTTTGATGATATTCTAATTATATGACCAGCACCTGTATATTGGATCCTGAAAGCTCTTAAAGTGACTGCAGTCTAATATTCCTGCTGTCTGTCAAAAATTTTGATATCATAAAGACCTTATTTAAAGCAAAAATAACTGTATCATGATATATGTCATTACTGTGAAATAAAATGTATTGTATCGTGATATAAGATTTTGGTCATATCGCCCACCCCTAGTTCTTGGGTTGAATTATATGGTTCTTTGGAGAGCAATTGTTCTTGATGTTACATTACAGGCTCTTCGAATCATTGTTTTGGTTTTGAGTTCCTTAAAAGCACTAGAAATATATTTTTTAGCAGAGGAAAACTTTTCTTCCATGGTTTTTGTCTGTAAAACCCTTTTGCTACTAATCTAACCTTTTTCACTAAAATAACATATAGAATCATGGTTCTCCTGTGTTTGCAAAGTCAGAAGAAAAAGGGTCTGCTCCCGAATGTTTGGAGTTTCCTCAGTAGCAGGCCAGAGAGAGAAAAAATATGCCGTTTCCATACGGCATATGGTCTTATAATAGGTGGAGCCGCTCACTGCCTGAACAGAGATCACTTTACTGTATTGTTGCTAAGCACTACAGCACAATGTTTTCTTTGTTTTGACAAAGAGTACTGATAGTTTAAAGAACTCACCACAAAAAGTGCTGACCAAATTTCCACCAACGACCAAAGTTTTGTAGTGAGGCACAGTTGTTATTCATAAAATTCAGATGTTTTCATTTAGTAAATGCATGAATGGAATTAATTACTGTAAAACTATGCATATTGTTCTAGCGAGCACCGTTGTGTTTATTGTTGTGGCAGCTGCTGTTGGTTACTAAGCCACATTGACTCTCCAGCAGGAAGCTTGTTTTGTCTCCCTAGTAACATTTTCCTCACAAAACACTAACTGTTATGTCAAAACTCCAAAAACAATGGTTCTGACATTGATTTGTGGACTCATTTAGATATAGAGGATTCTGTGACGCCATTACAGCCTGAAGGCAAAGTTCTCAGCAAGGAATATTTACGATAATAGTTATTTTTAACGACGAATGGATCTGTAGATGTAAGATTTAATAACTGACAAACTAGAATGATTACCTCGGCTTCATGTCACATTTGGATGTGCAATTTTTGTGGACTTTTGTGTGAGTCACTACGAGCAAATAAAAAGTCCTCAGAAGGAACTTTCCCCAGCCTCTAAACTGAACTTTGACCATTTCAAGGAACTAACAGAGTGAGAAAACTACGGAGGTATTTTTGGCCATGCAAAATTAAATATACTTCCTCTTTTTTGACACAAATTCAGTAGTCAGGAATTATAAAGAGCTTTTAAAGCATTTAAACATGTTATTGGTACATTGTTTCTGTAGTAACAGTTAACCAACTTCCAACTTTCTGATTTGTACTAAAATCTCATATACTTTATATCTCATAATATGACATTATTTCTTATTTACTTTATCTTAAGTATGTTTATATTTTTTACTCTCAGGCTTGCATAGTTTAAAACATCAGCACATAGTTTTAAACTTGCACCTTAGCAACCACATAGCAACACCCTAGCAACTGCACTTTAGTGACTCCATAATAACAGCCTAGCAACATACTAGAACCATTCAGATCACATTAGTACCTGCATAGCTACATCCTGGCAACAACCCTGAACACCCTTGCAACGGTTTAGCAGCATGTTACAATCATTGAGAACAGCCTAACAATGGCATAGCAACACCCTAGCAACTACACTTTAGCAAACACAATGTAACATGGTGAAACTACACAGAGTGCCTTAGAAACTGCATAGCAGCACCCTGGCAACCATCCAGAACACCTTTATTAACTGCTTAGCAACATGTTTGAATGTTGGAATCATTCAGAACACCCTAGCAATGACATAGCAACACCCTAGCAACTGCGTAGCAACATGCCAAAATCACTCAGAACACCTTAACAAAGGCATATCAATGTTCTGGCAACTACCTAGAACATCTTAGCAACACGTTTTAATGTTGGAATCATTAAGGTAACTACCTAGAACCCCTAGCAAAAATATAGCAACACCCTAACAACTGCACCTTAGCAACTCCATAGCAAGTAACATACTGCAATCACTCAGACACATTAGTAAATGCATAGCAACATCCTGGCAACAACCCATAACACCCTTGCAATTGCTTGGCAATAAGTTAGAAACGTCCTAACAATGACATAGCAACACCCTAGCAACTGCAAAATAACATGCTAAAACCACACAGAATACTTTAGCGACTTCATAGCAGTGCCTTGGCAACCACCCAGGGCAGCCTAGCAATGATAGTAGCAACACCCTAGAAACTGCACCATAGGGACTCCATAGCAACAGCCTAGCAATGAACTACAGCCGCTCGGAACACATTAGTAACTGCTAAGCAACATCTTGGCAACAACCCAGAACACCTTAGCAACATTTTAGAATGTTGGAATCATTAAGCAACAACATATCTACACCCTAGCAACTGCATTTTAACAACCACATGCTAAAACCACACAGAATACCTTAGCAACTGCATAGCAGTGCCTTGGCAACAACTCAGAACACACTAGGAACTGTTTAGCAACATGTTGGAATCATAGACTGTAAAAAAAGATGGACGACATGTCTCCACTTCCTTCCACCATAGAAAATTGAAGCGAATACATCTCAGTATGGCCCGTTGCCATCTTGAGTAAATTACGTCATTTGGAGCCCGAGTCTGCGCAGTAGATATTCGTTTGGAGCCAGAGTCTGCACAGTACAGATTAGTTTGGAGCCCGAGTCTGTGCAGTAGAGATTTGTTTGGAGCCCGAGTCTGCGCAGTAGAGATTCGTTTGGAGCCCGAGACTGCGCCGTAGAGATTCGTTTGGAGCCCAAGTCTGCGCAGTAGAGATTCGTTTGGAGCCCGAGTCTGCGCAGTAGAGATTCGTTTGGAGCCCGAGACTGCGCCGTGAGATTGGCGTTTGGAGCCGAGTCTGCGCGGTAGAGATTCGTTTGGAGCCCGAGTCTGCGCAGTAGAGACTCATTTGGAGCCCGAGTCTGCGCAGTAGAGATTCGTTTGGAGCCAGAGTCTGCGCAGCAGAGATTAGTTTGGAGCCCGAATCTGCGCAGTAGAGATTCGTTTGGAGCCCGAGTCTGCGCAGTAGAGATTTGTTTGGAGCCAGAGTCTGCACAGCAGAGATTCATTTGGAGCCAGAGTCTGCACCGTAGAGATTCATTTGGAGCCCGAGTCTGCACAGTAGAGATTCGTTTGGAGCCAGAGTCTGCGCAGCAGAGATTCGTTTGGAGCCAGAGTCTGCACAGTACAGATTAGTTTGGAGCCCGAGTCTGCGCAGTAGAGATTTGTTTGGAGCCCGAGTCTGCGCAGTAGAGATTCGTTTGGAGCCAGAGTCTGCACAGTACAGATTAGCTTGGAGCCCGAGTCTGCGCAGTAGAGATTCGTTTGGAGCCAGAGTCTGCACAGTACAGATTTGTTTGGAGCCCGAGTCTGCGCAATAGAGATTCGTTTGGAGCCTGAGTCTGCACAGTAGACATTCGTTTGGAGCCTGAGTCTGCGCAGTAGACATTCGTTTGGAGCCCAAGTCTGTCTAGTGTCGCGAGGTGGAGCCACGGAATCAAACTCCCGCCCAAACTCCCGCAGACCCAATCAGCCATAACAACACGCCCCGTTTTTATAGCATCATTACTAGCTTAAATCAAACTTATCACAAAAACGAACAATTGAACATATATCAGTGTGATAGCAACTACCTTAAATGACCGAAACCATATTTCGGAAAATTGTATTGGAAGTGTAATTTATTTAAAAAAATTTGACTGAAGTCCCATTCGTTTACATGGAGAGGGCGGGGTTTATGATATGTACTGCAGCCAGCCACCAGGGGGCGATAAAGAGCCCGCAGCTTCACTTTTAAGGACGAGTGAGACACACTCGGTTAGAATACCTTAGCGAAGACATAGCAACACCCCAACAACTGCATCATGCCAAAACCGCTCAAGACACCTTAACAACTGCATAGCAGCATCCTGGCAATCACTCAAAATAACGAAATCAAATTGTATTTGGCAACAAAGAATTCGTTTTTATAAAGTGAATAGTCTAGTTATGAGAACAGTGATCACTAGTGTGTGTGTAAAGTTCCTGACTAACACAATTTCTCACTCTTTTCAGATCTATCTATGCCGTCGCTCCTGCTGGAACACATGACCCTCCTGTAGCAACAAAACATGAGAAAGATACTCTAGTCGTTTTTCTCTTAGCGACCATTTGTCTGCTCTAATTGCCCCAAGCTTCCTTTGCTCTCAACATGCCCCGGCTTGTAGCGTTTGAGGAGACACCTAAACGCTCACACACAAGAGGCATGTTGTCATAAGCCTCACAGATTGTTTGCTATCAATTGAGTGGAGTCTATAAAGCTTTCGGAACTGTAATTAAACACGACCCCACGCCCAACAGGAAACATACATCAATGTGACGTATTGCACGTGTAGTACATCTCTGGTCTTCTGGCCTGGTCCAACAAGGTGGACCCTCCCTCCCAACCACAACAACACCCCTTTCCTTCACCATCCCAGGCTGCTCCTGTTTCAGGAAGCCCGGCCCTGTCACTGATCCCATGCTGGCATTTTTCCCAGGATACCCCTCCCTGATCCCATTTTCCCTCCAATCCGCAGTACCCTCCCCCACCCAAACCCTTTTCCCCTCCTGTCCTCTGCCAGTTTCCCAAGATAAACAAAGACTTCAGTTTGTCTGGGCTCCGGCAGGGTCAAACAGAATGAATAGCGGGGCCACAGCGAGGGCTCTTTCTCTCTCCCCTCCTTGAAAAGATCACTGCCAAATTGTCTTTGTGATTGTGCGCTTGTGGGGGGGAAGGGTGTTGAGTCATTGTTGACCAGTTTCAAAGTTCTAACTGCTCTGCCGTTACGACTTTTAGTTCCCTGTTTTGGTTTTATTGCACATTAGAGCTGGAGTTTCCCTGTTTATTTTTGCAGTTTCACATAAACAACCTAATCTGAGATAATCCGTGTTACGTGATGCTGTATTTTGGCATCACTTGTCAACCGACCTCAATAAAGAAAATACTATATGTACAAATTTTGTATCTATTTTCTTCGCTACACTTTTAAAAATAAAGGTTCTTTGTTGGCATATGAACCATTACATTCTATAAACCTTTCATCTCACAAAATGTTTTTTATAGTGGAAAAGGTACTATAGATGATTTGATGTTCTTCGTGGTTCTTCTAAGGAACTGTTCAAGGTTCCAAAATTGTTCTACAGCAAAATGTATCTTTGGAAAGATTGAAAATGGACAATAGACTTTTTTGCCTGCAAAATTTTGACCTTTAGTCCAACTTTGCAAAAACTAGGCCGATGTGATTTTAACCGATCTCAATAAATAGCCATCACGTGAATATGGTAGAGTTCACGTATTGGTTTGTGAGATTATTCTCTGACTCGTCGCCCATCCCCTTAGGGACTTTTGGGGGAATACTGTATGAATACCTTCAGAAATAGGTGGATGAGTAACTTGGAGCATTGTGGAGACTGATGAGATCATTGACAAATTGCTTTGTAGGTCACTCCGGTTGATGTGTCAATGCGGAGATATCCATCTTGCTGAATGAGTGGTCGAAAGAGTTCCTGACTATCTGTTTGCTCTGAACAAAAGAAATGCTGGAGTAGATCTTGTCTCTACTTGTATCCAGACTGGTGTTTTATTCAGGCATCTTTCCGCCCTGCTCTTTGGGACTGACCATGTTAAACAGGGACACAGCATGGCTCTTAGCACACAATTAATCACCTAAACACCTAAAACAGCCCTTGGCATCTTATCTTTATTGCTTGAGAGTCTCTTTTTGTTGCTCAGTGTATCCTAAAAGCTTTGCAAAGCAAGCCAAGTTGGGGATTTGACACTAAGCATTGAACTTTGGTTTGATATTACTTTTATAAATCATACTGTTCACTTTTGCCTGGCCTATGATAAAACAGACAAAAAAGTCATGTAGAGATATATTTAAGTTGTGGTATGATATCTGAAAGTGAGTTTAAATGCTCTGTTCTAGTCGAGCTACAGAGGTTTATGACTAGGCAAGTTGTCTAAGTAAACATGACACTATGCGCAATCAAATATTTGCCTAACAAATAGATGCAGTCACATTTATTGTGAATATTCACAGGTAAAATCCAGTCATTTCATTAGAAATCCACGCAATCAGGAATTTCTACAAAAAGTTTCCGTAAGCAGATTTTGTATCGGGTTCAAGTTGGTCACACAGTTTCGATGAATGGTTTGAAAGTGACTTCTGTGTGGATAGTGCTTCAGTCATCACTGCACTTGAAAATAAACAATTGAAAATGTTTACCTTTATTCCGACTTTGCTTTGTGAAAAGTTTAGTCCAACTAAAATAGCTACTATTTTATACATATATATATTTTTTTTTTTCAGAAAATGTAAAACAAGTAGAAAAAAAAATCTTGTTGTTGCATTGTCATTTTACATGAATCCGAGCTGACGTGTCATTTGATCATTTACCAAAACTGTAATCAGACCAACGTTCCCGCAATATTTCTCCACTTTTGACTCAACATTCCAGACCCACATGCTCTCCTACTGCACATCAGCAGGAAACGTTTCACAACTTTACTCTTTTCCTCCTGCCCCCTACCCTCTTTCGTTCCAGGACAGAGGAATGTCGGAGCGAGAGGCCAGTCAGGAGAGGACAGCTGCATGTGTTTAAGCATGGTTTGTGAAACAGCCAGTGATGTTACATCACATGCGGCAAATATTTTCAGATCTATATATTGATTTTTCGAAATTTTTAGATCTATATGTTGATTTTGGATCAATGTCAGTGATAGCATGAGCTATTACATTATTAAAGAAACTACAAAAATCTAGAAAAGTACTACGCAGCCACATCAGGCCACTCGATATCCACTCCAGCTCTGTTCTGTGCCGGTTTGGTCAGCTGACTCGACTACGGACAGGATTTGAATGACCCACATTTCTCAAACGAGCAGGGCGAGAAAACAGCTTTACTCATGCCTTCTGGTCTTTCTCAAGGGAATGTATCTATCAATAGCTACTCATGTCTGCGTGAAAGAATGCGGCCGCACCGGGCCTCAAGCTGATTCTGCTGGAGTTAACATGATAAATGTTTTTCTTAAATGTTACTCAAACTAAAAAGTTGAACATATTGTTGGAAATCCCTCATACAGTCGGTGATTCAGATTACAGATCAATTTTAATATATTATACAGTAAATTATAATTTACAGGATATATTCTATTTATATGCTAAATTACAAGTTACATTTAAATTTATATTTTGTATAAAAATACACTATACCATTCAAAAGTTGGGTCAGTATGTTTTTCTTTTTTGAAAGAAATTATGAAATCTGAAAACACAGACTTCAAAAGATTTCTGTTTTGAAGAAATGCCGTTCTTTTTAGCTTTTTATTCTGAAAAGGTATCACAGGTTCCTAAAAGCTATTTAAGCAACACATCTTTTTACAGCACTGGGAATAAATCAACATATTATAATTATTTCTGAAGGATCTTATGGCACAGAAGACTGGGGTAACGATTCTAAAAATCCAGCTTTTCCATCACAGGAATAAATTGTATTTTAAACTATATTTAAATAGAAAACTGTTACTTTAAAATGTAATAATATTTCACAATGTTTCTGTTTTTACTGTATTTTGTATCAAATAAATGCAGTTTGGTGAGCAGAAGAAATTATTTTTCAAAAACATTTCAAATCTTTCAGATCCCATACTTTTGAATGGTAGTGTATATTCCATGCAATTAAATATTATAAAGTCACAATAACTATAACTATTGTACACAAAATGAGCATCACTAAATATGACCTAATGTCCTGATATTGGAGGTTTTCCATGACCATTGGAACCCACATTAGTTTAATCTTGTCATTTTTATTATTCTTTTGACCTGGATGGTCCTTTTTATTTAACTTATATAAGATAAACTGATTTGTGTGTGTCTCTGTATTACAAGACATGCTCATACACTCACCTCAACGACTGCATACTTACCTAGTTAATTAAACACATTTCTCATTCGGAAAACACTTTGAGCATAGAGCCTTTTACTCAATGTAAATTATGAATCAGATCGCCTCTATTAATAATGTAAGACTCTTGTGATGTTTCTACACAAATGTTGAGAAGTCAATGATTATATTATGACCGTTCTCTCTTGTAGGAAAAGGCATGTCATGTTGAATTCCCTGGGACCAAAGACAGGCCCTGGGAGAAGAGACAGCAGTCTGCGCTGAAACTGAACTCTGCATACCACACATGCTTCAGGGGCACAATAGCCCTCTTTACAGCATGCAGTAAAAATGGCCTGGAAGTGATGCAGGGGAACAGCAGCTGAACATTATTGTTCTTTTCAAACTTGAGCACTTTGGTCCAAATTATTTTGTTTGGGGAAGCTGCATTTTAAATACTAACCATCATTTGTTTTTCATCGACTCTTATTGTTCAAAAATAAGTGTGTGAAATATGGTTCTCACACTTTCTGTCCAAAGAAATTGAAAATATGAATTCAGGTAAATTGGGACGCTTATGAACCAACCTTGTATATGTAGCCTATATTTATATACCATATTAGCCTATATATATATATCACAAACTGCAATTCGACAACTAAGTAGTGTTATATATTTATATGATAACTGTTATAAAATCATAGTTATCTGCCATTTAAAATTATTTTAAAGTTTTATCACCGTGGGAGCCTTGAAAACAGCATTGGGTTGTAATTTTAAATATTCTGTAAACACATCTGACATTTGAAAAAGGTGGATGAGGTGTCATTGTGTCACGTTCTCAACCTTTATACTAGTGAACAGAAAGCACAGAAACAGTCGGTGTTATTTCACATTTCTTTAATACGCGAGCACCACGTAAATTGTCATGATACCAAAATACATAGATTCAGAATGCGACAAACAATATATATACACACACGAATATTACAAAATGTACAGGTCTTTTTAAAACAAAGACGTTAAAACAGCGGCCTGAAGCTCGTACAGTCCAGTTTTGGTGTGCTTGTGATCGGTTCAGTGACAATGTAACATTGACCTTCATGACACATTTGCATATGTTGTAATACCACTCGTTCACATGGTTTTATAATGTCTGAGAGTCCAACACTTCAAAGACTGTAGTAGATCCCAAGTACTAGCACCAGCATTCAGTGAGCTCCTTCTCTAAAAAGGCATGCCCGGACATCTTACAGGCCAAACTGAGCTTGTACTGATAGCACCACTCATGCTTGCTGGGAAGTCCCACACTACGATGTTTGGCCTGACCACGTGTTACCAATGCGCTCAGATTAACCCGGATACGAAGTAACCTTACAGTGCAATACAGTTATTAGAAAGCTACTATCGCTGTACTCCAAGGGTTTAGGTTCTTCAACATTTGGTCGCAGCAGATTTGTCCACTATCCTCTGCTTCCGACTCAGGTTTAGCACCGTCTTTGCTGAGAAGTCCCGAGAAACTGGAACCAAATATCGTTATGAGGTTGGACACGTTACCTGTGTCCATCTCCTCGGCTTCCTTGTCCTCTTTGGCATTTGAGGAAGTAACTTTGGTCTTTTTTTGAGGCGAATTGTCACTTTCCGTCTCCTCGGCGCTTCTTTTCCTGTTTGAACAAACGTGCGTTTTGGGTGGTTGATGTGATTCCCCGTTCGCTTCAGGCGTAACGTTAGAGTCGTGTTCTGCTGCTGTACTGTCTGAGGGACTCTCCTTGGGTTCGTTAATGGTTTCCGGCGGTGTTTCAGATGCAACCTTTGCCACGGAGTCCAACGAAGAGCTTTGCTTTTGCTCTTGTTGTAAAGTGGAAGTACAACTCGCCTGGTCTAATTTCACCTCATCGTCGTTTTCGCAATATCCCCGCTCGTTCTGTTGAGGTTCCTCTGAGCTCTCTACTCGGTCACATTCCGTTGTAGAGGAAGGGAATTTCTCCCGCTCTGAGTCAGTAATGTCCCATTCGTTCCCTTCGCGCTCGCCCTGAACAGCGTTCAGGTACGCGCCGCTGTAGTACTCGCTCAGATAGACATGGCGCGCGGTGCGAAGGACCAGCGAAACCAGGAGGTTTTTATGCAGTTTAATGCCGCCTCGTTGAACGCGTGAGTTGTAGATTTTCCCTAAGGAAATGCTCATAATCCGATGGGCTTCCACTTTGTATTCCATGTCTGGAATCAATACGGTAAAGTACAAAGTTCGCCGGGCGTTCCGCGTTTGATTTGCTCTCAGGATTCTCCTCAAACCGCTACTGCGAATTGGGCACCAGCGCGGAAACGTAACGTCCAAGTAGTTTTGTTTTCCTCTTGTAGATCAAATCGTCCCGTATTTTGTTGACACAATCCACATTCTTATTGACAAAATACAATATTTGTGTTATTGGGTGAGGGTAGGCGTTTTGAATACCTCACACATTATCTTCAGCACCCAACAATGGTCTAGAGGGAATGAGACCGTTTCTATTTTTAACTCGCTTTTATACTTCTGCGTCAGCGGCTACACTGGCCAATCACATCTCGAGTTACGTTCTGCCTGCGTTGTGAATCACACACCGCCAAATAGGTGATGACCAATGGGAGAGCGCCGTGGCGATGAGTCATATTTAAATACTAAAGTGGGAGAACTTTTAAAGGGATATAATTGTTTTCAAGCTAAAGTAGCCAGATATTTGTACAACTCCGTGTGTTTGTTTAGCTATTTTATTTTATAAAACCAAGACGAACTATATTTAAAACACAACATCGTTTTTGTAAGCAAACCGAAACGAATAACAAGACAAAATCGACATATACAAGACACTAACTCATGTTTTACAGATGATGTAGCGTATTTAGGTTAGGCTCCTTGTTTTATATATTTAGTTTCTAAAAATAGATTTTAAATCTCCACGTTCCTGTATTATTGTTACTATTTTGTTACACGGTTTCCGCGTAGCAGCTCATCTCGTCCTATCTTCAGAAAAACTGGTACTTCCCCTTTAATGTTTTCAACTGACTTCCTCGACTGATGTAATGGTTTATCTGCTACAGTCGTGTCACATGACTCTATTGTGCAAATCCATTGCGGTGTCTGGGCAAATGTGAATGGAGCTGTTAGTGGGGGAAGGGCAATGTTTTGTTTGAAGAAACAGTTAGCTGCAACTCATGGAAGGCAATGAATAGTGTGGGAGATTTGACCCTGAACTGATGATAATGGTTCTGAGTGGCGATGCTTTCATTATTTATATGTATTTTTTTAAATTAGCAACCCGTGTGCTAGATGTGGGTCATAAACAAACCTGACAGGAAGAGCGCGCTATGACGTAAGATACTTTCAGAGATTGTTTATCTAAATATAAACGATCACAGTCATCATGGCTACCGCAAAAATATGTGAGAAATCCTTTGATTCTAGTGCGTCGAGCCGTATTTCAGATTAAGAATGTAACGTATCATTGATAGACAAGAATGAATGGAGTAAAGAGTCCTGCTGTGTTCCGGGTGTAGTTAGTAAAGGGATACAATAAAAGGTCCATTTAAAAGAATATAGGCTATCCTTATCTATCCCCAGCTTTTCAATTACAGGGCTGCTTTTGCTGGGAAACTGACAACTGATACTATCAATAAAACCATAGCTGGTTAATAATTTATGCAGCTTTACAAGCTGAGCTGAAGTGTTTCCAGCTGGTTTTACATCACACGACGTCCGCTTACCAGTGGATAGCACTGGTGAAGATAGTCAGCTCATGAGAAGGCAGTGCGCTGTGTTGAATAATGTATGAAGCACTGTTTTAGCAGCCGGACGAGGCGCAAAGCTACGTTTATTAAGAGAACACTGTGGCAGACTCTTCTATTATTTTAGAATATTTCAAATATTGTTGTTGTCATTAATCTATTTTAATTTTATTTAAAATTTGGGAATAGATTTTGAGGTGTAATGTATTACGGTAAATTCTAGAGCTCGAGTAAAAAAGAAGAAAAAGTACACTGGTGGCACCATAGTACAATACAGTATCAGCTGGTAATGCTGGTTACTTTCATATGTACTATTGAAATAATTGTTGTGTACCATGTGAGAAAATGTATATAAAAAAGTAATATATTTTTTAGACCTACCATGATTACGATTTAAATAAATGTAATTTAAATTATTATTTTTAAATAATAATAATTATTATTATCATTATATAGAAGTTTACACTGTATCAATGTCAAATAATAATTTGAAGTCAATTTATTGCTTTAGATGCTCTACAGTTATAGAGTTATATATATATATAACTATTATCATTTATAGATGTAGATATATATTTATTATTATTCATACCAATAATAATATAATGCTCCATAATAGTGTATGATATATATATATATATTCAATTATAACAGAATAAAGTAATATTGACTATCTCTTTGTGTGTGTGTTTATAATTACAATCTTGCTTGTATACACATTTGAACATATCTGTGCCATCTGTGGCAATATTGCTTAGTTTTTACTGCAACAAACCAAAACAACCTACACAGAGCACGCCGGTGTTTGTTTACCGGGAAGCGCAGTGTGTGTGTGTGTGTGTGTGTGGATAAGCTGAAGGACCCGGATGTGATTCCGCTGAACAATGGCGGCTGAGCGGATCCGGGCTCCGTCCTCATGTAAACAACACATTAAGCGATCTCCTTTGTTTAAGAAAAGCAAAACCAGCCGCGACCAGGAGCATGAGATTATCGCACAAGAATCGACTCATCTGAGCACCAAAATGTCGATGGAAGATCCGTTTTTCGTGGTGAAAGGGTGAGTTTATTTATGCCTTAGATCGGTGACTGTGGGCGAATATCAGGTAACGTTAACTTAGAAAGAAGAAAGCGAATTATTAGCTCAAAGTTTTTTCTTATGATTTCTGTTTACCAATGTTAGCATTGCGCACGAACGCGTTGGGAGGTCGTGTGTGTCACAACGCTTTAAACAGCTGTTTCCTCGAGATCATTATCATGTTGCCATGGCAACCTTTATCATCGATATTCCCACCGTTATATCATGCCATTAATCGATATCTGTGTCGTTTTCCTTTGAAGTGGTATTGTTGTGTGGTACCAGACATCTGCTCTTTGGTATGCTGTACTTAAGAATGTGTAATATGGTATACTTGGAAGTACCTTGGAGTGCCATGTAAATGCTATGGTAAAACAACAGTACCATGTTATTTCCCAGTGATATCTTCACTGTACATATCCAATTTTTACATTTTTGTTTTTTTTGGACATGTACCATGGTATATTTGGAAACACCCAGGAGTGCCACATGAATACCATGGTGTAAGTCAAAGTACCATAGTACATGTCTAAAATCGTGCTTTTTGAAGATGTACCTTGGTATACTCGGACGTACCTTGGAATGTCATGTGAATACAACGGTATAAATCAAAGTACTATGGTATTTTTATGTGATACCATCACTGTGCCATGAGACATGTCCAAAATCAGGATATTATCATGGTACAAAAAGTACTCTGTAATAATATAGGGTTTATATTTATGTCAAGCATAACATTTGCATTGTCATTGTTCAAATACTGTTGGGTTCCTCACTTTATAAAAAGGTTTAATGGAATTATTTTCATTAGAGAGGTGCAGAAGGCTGTGAACACAGCTCAGGGGCTTCATCAGAGATGGATGGAGCTGCAACAGGACCCGGGTGGAGCCAGTAAGGAGGAGGTAGACTGGACCACCAATGAGCTGAGGAACAGTTTGAGGTCCATTGAATGGGACTTGGAGGACTTGGATGAGACTATCAATATCCTTTTTTTTTGGTAGCCTATGTTTGAACTTGAAATGGCTCAGGTGTTTATATGTTCTAGCCTTAACCTTGTCTTTAAGTATTGTGGAGGCTAATCCAAAGAAGTTCAATCTCGATGCGATGGAGCTGGCCAAGAGGAAAGACTTCATCACTAGCACAAGGCAAACAGTCAGGGTGAGCAGATTTGAGAGACTTGCACACATGTGCCCCAATGGCACATAAATATATTTTAATTGATTTTCATTTTACAGGAGATGAAAGACCACATGACTAGTCCGATGGCAATTACGGTGTCCGAGAGGAAGAATCGACAGGTTTGTACTCAAACTATGAAAGTAGGAGCCAAATTATGATTTGACTGTTTGCGTATAATCTCATGACAATTTATGATCTGGTATTAGACTTTAATGGGTGATAGTGGGTCTCATGGCCCAATCTGGCAACCCAATGCAGATAAGTACATCAGACTGGATCGGGGCTGCAGACGGCAAACACACAGTTCATTGAGGAACAACAGACCCAGCAACAGGTACGTCAATACATCCGTTCATATTGCAAATAAGAGGTGATTATAACATGATTAGCATATTGTACCATATTTCTGAGCACTTAGCAGAACAGTGTGTTTTATTTGTGTACGTTGCAGCTCATAGCAGAACAGCAGGATGAGCAGCTGGAGTTGGTGTCGGGAACTATTGGTGTCTTGAAGAACATGTCCCACAGGATCGGCCAAGAGCTGGATGAGCAAGCTGTGTAAGTCACTTTGAAACTGGTGAAGTTAGGTAGGAAATCTTTGTGTGTATCTACAGGTGCATCTCAATAAATTTGAATGTTGTGGAAAAGTTCATTTATTTCAGTAATTCAACTCAAATTGTGAAACTCGTGTATTAAATAAATTCAATGCACACAGACTGAAGTATTTTAAGTCTTATAATTGTCTTACAATTCTTTTAATTGCGATGATTTTGGCTCACATTTAACAAAAACCTCAATTTTATTTTAGATATATGACTTTAATTCTATGCTAAATTTGGATTAAAACCTATTTTGTCAAATATTTATTTCATATAAAATACAAATATTTTATTTACAGTAAATTTAAACTAAAGTAATTTTTTGAAATAATATCACTTCTGCAATAATCTGCTGATTGTCTTCTTTAAAAAGAGACCAACCCTAGGTCTGTATTCACACGCATTCATGAATTATAGCAATTTAACTTTGAATAGTGCACTTTGAAGTCTATTTTCAAAGGGGAGGGTGGGGGTGACAGGAAAGGGGTTACATTTTTTTAAACGATTGACAGCTCGATATATATATATATGTATGTATGTATATATTTACACACACACACACACACACACACACATATACATACGCCTATTATTTCATTAAAATATAATTATTACAATTAATTAGTTATATATTAACAATTTATATTTATATAAATAATATATATACACATAAACACATTTTAATTATACAGTCTTTGAATAATTGCAATATGGATTATTCTTTTTTAAAATGTGTTTACATATTCTTAATATATTTTGTATTAGTTGCAAATCATGAAAAACTGTTTATATATATATATATATATATATATATATATATATATATATATATATATGGGCGAGTTAACAGACCTCAAGACGTTCTGTTTTGATTCTGACTGTGTGTCTGGCCTGTTTTCAGGATACTGGATGATTTTTCACATGAGATGGACAGCACCCAATCTAGACTGGATAACGTCATGAAGAAGCTGGCTAAAGTTTCTCACATGACCAGCGGTGAGTAATACAGCAGCGGAAGAGACATGCTTCATTTACAGTCACACATGAAGAGAATCCTTTCAGCAGTCATTCAACTGAAACCTCCTATTTTAATATTTAATATCCTATCTGACCGTATTTACTTTTGTTTTGTTGCAATTTGCAGTTAAAATATTATGCTGACTGTTTTTATGTAAAGCCAAAACTTTGTCATGATTCATAAAGTTGTCACTTTGTTTACTACCCCTTGACTTCCTGTTGAAGTTAAAGGTGATTGGCTGCGACGCCCCTCATAAGGCAAAGCATTAACAGGAAGTCAAACATCCGGACCTTTTCATAGGAAACATCTGGTTGAGAAACCAAGAATTAAATCTGAACTTCTTTTGAAAGATGTGGGAATGTTTTAAAAACATTTAGTTCTGCCTTCACCATAAAGCATCTACAGCTATACAGATTAGCTGATAAAAACACGTTTAACCTAATTATGAGTGTTTAACCTGTTATATTCTCATGTGACCCTGCAGATCGGCGACAGTGGTGCGCTATCGGCATTCTTCTGGCCATCCTGTTTGTCGTGATCATCCTCCTCATTGTTCTGTGAACAGCACTCCTCCGTCCTCTGCCTCTACAGCGCTCCCTCCAGCGAATGGTCACTCCAGCGAAGGTGCTTGTGATATAAACAAACCCTTTCTCCATATTTAGTCCATGATACAGTAGAACGCTGCTGCTTTGTACCTTTTTGCTTTCTTATAAACAACCCAGACTGAAAACAAATGGGTAAGATGGTTTGTAAAAACAAGGGTTGTTTTTCGCAAGCGCATTTTCGGTTTGGCGATAATACGGTCTGAATGAGTTGTGTCGTAATCCAGGGTAAATCGTTTCTTTTTTTGGGTGAACAACCCTTTAAACCGCTAAAAGAATCAAGTTCTTCTAGAAAATATTGCTGACGTTATTTGCTGTGCACTGCTTTAATAGTCGGTTTAGACCACTGTAAGTAATCAACACTAACTACTAATTTACTAAACACTGGAGTTTAACAAACCAGATACTGTTTGAGCGGGTATGTTACTGATCATACTAATGCGATTGAGTTATTTACTGTCTAAGTGTTTATTTCTGTGTGCTTTGTTTACTTTTTATTTACATTTGAGTTATCGATAGTCAGTTACTAGTGAGATTTATTCACACGCACTCGGTTTGTTTCTTTGAACTGAATGAAATTGTTCTTAACGTAAACGTTGATGTTAAACGCTCCGAATAACTGCCTAAAAGTCTTTAAATAATAGGTTAACAATTCAAATATGAACAAAATATTGCGCTTTAGTAAGCATTAAATATGTGAATTGCGTGACAATTGGTTATTCATCTATAGAAAGTCTGAAAATGGATCACTTCAGATCGAAGTTAAGTTTTGGACCAAATATATATTAGTATAAAAGCTACATTTGAGAACTAATGGTTAAAGAAATAGTTCACCCAAAAATGAACATTTGCTGAAAATGTGCTCACCCTCGGGCCATCCAAGATGTAGATGAGTTTGTTTCTTCATCGGAACAGATTTGGAGAAATTAGCATTACATCACTTGCTCACTAATGGATCCATTGCAGTGAATGGGTGCCGTCAGAATGCAGTCTAAACAGTTGATAAAACATCACAATAATCCACAAGTAATCCACACCACTCAAATCCACTATTAATGGCTTTAACGGTCAGTACATTTTCAGCAAATTTGTATTTTTGGGTAAACTATTCCTTAGTTATAGGTCACTATCTAGCCAGTGCCTTAGCACAGATGAGGGTGAAGTTACATGTCATTTTAGAAAGCCAGGCACTTGTGACAAAACGTTAGGTTTCGCATTCTTAATCTGCTCAGCAGAGATGTTCGTCCAGTATTAAAATATATATTTTCGCAAACTGATGGTTTCTAGTATATTTCCACTGCTAACTCGAATGAAAACGTATGACGCAGCAGTCACTAAAATGAAAATCATTGTATTTGTTGTCTTTCGACAGCACAACACTACATATTCTGTGAAAAACATGAGTACATTTATCTTACGGGATATTTGTATTGTTTTTGTTTAGTTCGTATGTTGTTTTAATAATCTCTTGGGTAAATCACACAAAGACATATTGTATATTCAATATATTGTAAACCCCCAGAAAAAAAAAGTGAATTTGTATTTTGCATATGAAAATAATCATTTTTTCCAACATTATTTCCATGCCAGTTAAGCACATTTGTTATTACTGTAATGTGAAAAATCGTGATATTTATGTAATATAGTAATAATAATAATCTTGTCTGGGCACAATAATTGTAAAGAAATAAATACAATTAAAAATTTTTTTTATTTAATACAATAAATACTACTTATTTTCTTGAAATTTAATATATATATATATATATATATATATATATTTCACATTACAGTAATGAGGATTGATAGAATATGACCAATCATGAAAAGAATGTCATAATGCAAAAAAGTGTGATCCTAAAAATAGTCCAACAATTTTTATTTAATTTTTTACATGGAATTTTCAGTGTTTTTATTTCTCCGACATTTCCGTCGGCCCATATAATAGTGTTCAGCTGATTCTGATTGCCCTCGATCACATGATGCAGTAGACCAGCTCTGATTGGTTCGAAGTATGACTGAATCGATTATGCAATTTTACGATACAAATAAAATGATACAATTGCACAATTCCGTCACTGTTGTTGAGTCGCGGTGACGGAGCGGAGAGATCAAGGTAGTGAACGGGCTCATAAACGCTGTTCTTCCTGACTGGGTGGATTTCAGTTGTACGTGTTCATCTGTGATGAACATGTTTGTTTGCTACTGAAGAGAATGGCAGAAATTAGTATTTTGTCAAGCCCTCGTTGTTTCTCCTCGTCCCTCAGAAAACTGTCAAACCTTCCCATGTACCCACCACCCCTCAGTTTGTCTCTGTGTGAAGCTCTGAGCCCCATTAAAAGCTAATCATTGAAACGTGTGTCGGATTGAATTCCTATATGTGAGGAAATAAAAGGAATGCAAATGCAAATAAAAAATGATCAATACAAATATATGAATTTATTTATGTAAAAACTTGTAAAATATATTATTAAAATTTACTCATTTAATTATATATTTGTGTATTTAAAAATAATTTATATTGTTTTATAAAAAAGTACTAATATAACATTTTATTTATTTTAAATATTTTAGAAATTCTGTATTATGAATATATATAAAAATTCAAAGACATAAAATATGTATTGAAAAAATCATTAAAATACAAAGGATATAAAATATTACATATAATTTATATTGTTGCTAAAAGGATTCTTCCTAAATGTACACACATTTTTATTGTAAATTATATTCTTAGGAAGTATTACTTTATATGAATTATATCACATATGATTTGTTAAAAAAATATTTATAAAAAAGTTTTCAAAATGATTAAAACAAACATATACATATTTTGACTTATTATTTTAATATTTTCATTTTTTTATTCTATGATTTATGTATTCTATTTATATAATTATATAAAAATCTAAATTATTACATTATATATTTGTATTCATTTATTAATAACAAAATAAAAGTAAAGTTTTATAAAAAATGGTTCATTCGTTTTTTGTACGATCTGAAGAGAGACACAATGTTGTGTTGTACTGGTTGTGGAGTCTCTTGATCCTGATCTTATGACAGACAGGTGCTGTCTTCATCCCTCTTTTGTCTGGCTCAGTAATGATTCGAGATCAACACCTGAGTCCCACACACTGAACACCATCAGGACCCTTACACTCCGCTATTAGAGGTCATGTTCATAGAGAAACAACACCTGAGTCCCACACACTGAACACCATCAGGACCCTTACACTCCGCTATTAGAGGTCATGTTCATAGAGAAACAACACCTGAGTCCCACACACTGAACACCATCAGGACCCTTACACTCCGCTATTATAGAGGTCATGTTCATAGAGTAACAACACCTGAGTCCCACACACTGAACACCATCAGGACCCTTACACTCCGCTATTATAGAGGTCATGTTCATAGAGAAACAACACCTGAGTCCCACACACACACCATCAGGACCCTTACACTCCGCTATTAGAGGTCATGTTCATAGAGAAACAACACCTGAGTCCACACACTGAACACCATCAGGACCCTTACACTCCGCTATTAGAGGTCATGTTCATAGAGAAACAACACCTGAGTCCCACACACTGAACACCATCAGGACCCTTACACTCCGCTATTAGAGGTCATGTTCATAGAGTAACAACACCTGAGTCCACACACTGAACACCATCAGGACCCTTACACTCCGCTATTAGAGGTCATGTTCATAGAGTAACAACACCTGAGTCCCACACACTGAACACCATCAGGACCCTTACACTCCGCTATTAGAGGTCATGTTCATAGAGAAACAACACCTGAGTCCACACACTGAACACCATCAGGACCCTTACACTCCGCTATTAGAGGTCATGTTCATAGAGAAACAACACCTGAGTCCCACACACTGAACACCATCAGGACCCTTACACTCCGCTATTAGAGGTCATGTTCATAGAGTAACAACACCTGAGTCCCACACACTGAACACCATCAGGACCCTTACACTCCGCTATTAGAGGTCATGTTCATAGAGTAACAACACCTGAGTCCCACACTGAACACCATCAGGACCCTTACACTCCGCTATTAGAGGTCATGTTCATAGAGTAACAACACCTGAGTCCCACACACTGAACACCATCAGGACCCTTACACTCCGCTATTAGAGGTCATGTTCATAGAGTAACAACAGCTGGGGACCAAATTTGATTTATTATTACAGTATTATGAAAATATTTTTATGTTTATTTATTTTCCATTTAATATTATAAATACATAAGTGATCCTATAATATGATCTACTTCAGCATGTATTACCATTAATATGCTAAAATAATAATCTAAATATTTAATACCACTACTAATAAGTAATAATAATAAAATGTCAAATGTTTTAACTTGTGTATATAGTGCAATATTAAATGCAAAATGTAATATTTAAATATGCAAAAATATATTTGATATCATATGACACTTTTTGCATATTGTATTGCATATATTTTGTATGTTTTATATTTTATGGTTATTATTTTCATATTTGTGGACCAAGTTGTGAAGCATTACTTTTTTTAATATGTATTTAATATTTATTTATATTTGTATATGTTTATTATACAATTAAATAGTATATAATATTATTATAAATATATAATTGATCTTATTATGTGATCTATATTTGTAGCAGTAATATATTTAATAATAATCTAAATATCTAATAATATATTTGTGGCATATGTGGCGTTAAATATGTAGTGCTAATTTATAATAATAATAATAATAAAGTCAAATGTTTTCACTTGTGTATATAGTACACTGTTGAAATGAACATTGTTGCATTGTTTGATTTTTATATTTGAATATTATTTTATAATATGCTAAATATATTTTATATTATATAACTTTTTATACTGTATTACATATATTTTATAGATGTTTTTATATATTATGATAGTTATTTTCATATTTGTGGACCAAATTGTGAAATATTACTTAATTTTAATATTATATGTAAGAAATATTTATATATTTATATTTGATATATATATATATATATATTAGTGGTGGGCCGTTATCGGCGTTAACGTGCTGCGTTAACGTGAGACTCTTATCGGCGATAAAAAAATATCGCCGTTAATCTATTCTCAAAGTTGGGTTGGGAGCTGGGTCTATACTACAAGCTATGATGACTTTCACCCTGATATTTTAGCGGATGTATACCTAGCGAATTGCACTGTAGGGGAGCGAGTCTTGAACTAGAGGCTCGCAGTCCGTGATGGACAGATTGTTAACGGCTGGTCTATGTGGTAATACAATCGGGCAGGACATCCAAACGCTCACCTATCATTCATCAACCTCAAATATGGCTTTTCCTCTGAAAGATGTATGTAGTAGCAACTTTACATGGCAGCTCAATATGATGTTAACCTAGAGAAATGCGCTATTGAAGTGTTTGTGTGGGCGCGTTTGCTTCAGGACAGGCTCCGGTCGCTCACTTGCTCTTAAAATCTCCGTCATTTTGGTCATACAGATAAAAGTAGCCTAATACATCTTTCGAATCTGTAAAGACTCTCGTTTATTTGTGTGCACTCAGAATAACAACGAAGCGTTGCGCTTTTAAGCAAACAGGATGCGCTTTAGGTCTCATGTGAACTTGAGAATTCACTCCTGTGTCACCCTCTGCTTCGAACCTGTGTGTATGCCTAACGTTACTGTGAAATTACCACATCAGGCGTGGCGTGCTAACATGGATGCAGCTATGAAGCCGCCGGGTTTGCTTCAGGAAAATTTATTTTAAGAAGCTTCCCAATGGAAACTGTAAACAGTTCATCACGACCTCTTATGTAGGCCTACAGTTCAAAATTCATGTTTAACTGAATAAACAGTTAGTAAACACAAGTACATCTTATTGAACATAGTTTATTTTCATCACCAATTATCATAGTAGAACAGCTTTCTCAAGCAGTTTGTGATGCATTTTGGAAACAGGAGATGAGCCCTGGTCTATCGCGCCACCTGGCTTGAGAAACCCGTTCTCAAAGACTTACTTTTAGTCATTATTTGGGTAGCACACATATTCTGAATGCCTTGACGGCAGAATTCAAATGAGCCATTAATTTTAATCTAGATTAATTCCAAAATTAATCTAGATTAAAAAATTAATCTATGCCCACCCCTAATATATATATATATATATATATATTAGTGCTGTCAAACGATTAATTGCATCCAAATAAAGTTTTTGCTTACATAATATATGCGTGTGTACTGTTTATTTATGTATATATAAAGACACACATAGAGTATATATTTTGAAAATGTTTACATGTAAATGCATTTATATTATTATATTTTATATTATATATATATATATATAATATATATAAACATAACATATTTTTCTTATATGTATACATGATATTTATATTTATATAAACATAATAAATATACACAGGACACACACATATATAAACAAAAACTTTTATTTTGGATGCGATTAATCATTTATTTACATATACACTCACCGGCCACTTTATTAGCTACACCTGTTCAATTGCTTGGTAACACAAATTGCTAATCAGCCAATCACATGGCAGCAACTCAATGTATTTAGGCATCTAGATGTGAAGACGACTTGCTGAAGTTCAAACCGAGCATCAGAACGGGGAAGAAAGGGGATTTAAATGACTTTGAACGTGGAATGTTTGTTGGTGCCAGACGCGCTGGTATTTCAGAAACTCCTGATCTACTGGGATTTTCACACACAACCATCTCTAGGGTTTACAGAGAATGGTCCGAAAAATAGAAAATATCCAGTGAGCGGCAGTTGTGTGGACGAAAATGTCTTGTTGATGTCAGAGGTCAGAGGAGAATGGACAGACTGGTTAGAGATGATAGTAAGGCAACAGTAACTCAAATAACCACTCGTTACAACCAAGGTGTGCAGAATACCATCTCTGAACACACAACACACCGAACCCTGAAGCAGATGTGCTACAGCAGCAGAAGACCACACCGGGTGCCGCTCCTGTCAGATAGTAACAAGAAACTGAGGATACAATTCACACAGTCTCAACGGTTCAGGCTGCTGCTGGTGGTATAATGGTGTGGGGGATATTTTCAATATCCTTCTTAGTATTCTTAGTACCAATTGAGCATTGTTTAAATGTCACAGCCTATCTGAGTATTGTTGCTGATCATGTCCATCCCTTTATGACTACAGTGTACACATCTTCTGATGCTACTTCCAGCAGGATAATGCACCATGTCACAAAGCTCAAATCATCTCAGACTGGTTTCTTGAACATGACAATGAGTTCACTTTACTCAAATGGCCTCCACAGTCACCAGATCTCAATCCAATAGAGCAGCTTTGGGATGTGGTGGAACGGGAGATTCACATCATGGATGTGCAGCCGATAAATCTGCAGCAACTGTGTGATGCTATCATGTCAATATAGACCAAAATCTCTGAGGAATGTTTCAACACCTTGTTGAATCTATGTCATGAGGAATTAAGGCAGTTCTGAAGGCAGGTACTAGCAATTATATTATATTTATTTTAATTTTAGATTTTATAAAACCAGCAAATGTAATGCAAATGCGCGTGAGTGTGTGGCAGCAGGTGCAGGATGCCGGTTCGGGCTCCTTTATCCCGCAGTAAGTGGAGGGGACAGCTGAGCTCTCGTATCCGTGGGGAGGTGGAGGTGGAGGTGGGGGCGGGGAAGAGAGACACTCTTCCACCAGCTGAGCTCATTAGCATCGCTACACAACATCAACCCGCACTTGAGAGCAGCTATCATGTTTATGAGAGCACAAAATGAATATTAACCTACCCGGAGTACTGTTAAACAGCTGTCACGGACAATCGTGAGCTTTTCTTCTAGTTATCGGTGACACAGCTATGAATATTGGGTAATGAAGGGTTTAATTGCTTACAGACAACGTGTGTGTGTGTGTGTGTGTGTGTGTGTGTGTGTGTGTGTGTGTGTGTTGTGTGTGTTGTGTGTGTGTTGTGTGTGTGTTGTGTGTTGTGTGTGTGTTTTCAATGTCGTGACCAGGATGGAATCAATCATTGTCTAATCAATAGGGAGGACAGGCGAGATTATTAGCACGCGTGCCTCATCAAGACCCCCAAACATGTCTGTAAGCTCCTCCTGCTTGTGTAGTTTTGCTATTGTAAACTCCAATGCTGCACTCTTGGGGGCCATTCACACAAATCATGTATTTGCGTTGAAAAACGTGAAACATGAGTACTGAAATGGGAAAAATATGCAAGGTATTGACACTTGTTTATTAAAACTGAACTTGTTTTAACATTTGCCTGTTGTGTTGAAAACACTTGAGTTTTTAAGAAACATGAGCACAATGGAAAAGCAGTGCAGTGGGATGCGAAAAACCCTTCTATTTCAACCGCCCCGTACCCGTAAGACACAGAACATGTTTTTACATTTTGCAGTGCAGTGCAGTGGAATAAAAAACGCAACGACTATAGGGCCCGGTTTCACAGACAGGGCTTAGACTAAGCCAGGATTAGGCCATAGTGCAATAGGACATTTACGTAATTTGTAAACCAAATACTTAGAAAATAACATTCCTGAGGTGCATCTTGAGACAAAACAAAGGGTCTGATATATTTTAAGATCAGTGCAAGATTATTTCAGTTGAAACAGCTCAGACTTTCATTTTAAACTAGGACGAGGCTTAAGCCTTGTCTGTGAAACCAGGAGTGGATGTTTTTTTCTTTTATATGCATTTTATTCTTTATTTTTCACTTGGTAGAATCTCAGTAAGTTTCTCATTTGAAAAGTAGATCCCTACACAAAAAAAGTGTGGGCACCCCTGGTGTAGTGGAATAAACAAAAAGTATAGAGATTTTTTTTTAAAGTCCTTAAAGGGATAGTTCATTATGATAGAAAATTCTGTCATCATTTGCTCACCCTCAAGTTCTCTCACGGTAGCCATTGACTTTCATTGTATGGGAAAATACCGTGGAAGGCAATGGCTATCGTCGACTGTTTGGTTACCAACATTCTTCAATATATCTGCTTTTGTGTTCAACAGTATACAGAAACTCATATAGGTTTGAGTGGAGGGTGAATAAATTATGACAGAATTTAAATTTTTAGGTGAACTATCCCTAGTAGGGAAGTCGTGGCCTAATGGTTAGAGAGTCGGACTTATAATCCAAAGGTTGTGGGTTCGAGTCTCGGGCTGGCAGGAATTGTAGGTGGGGGGAATGTACAGCGCTCTCTCCACCTTCAATACCACGACGAGGTGTCCTTGAGCAAGGCACTGAACCCCCAGCTGCTCCCCGGGCGCCGCAGCATAAATGGCTGCCCACTGCTCCGTGTGTGTGTGTGTGTGTGTGTGTGTGTGTGTGTGTGTGTGTGTGTGTGTGTTTACTGCTGTGTGTGTGTACTTGGATGGGTAAATGCAGAGCATTAATTCTGAGTACGGGTCACCATACTTGGCTTTCACGTCACTTTCACTTTCAAAAAAACTAATATTTTGAATTCAGTGTAAGTTATTCTGATTCCACACAATGTATAGCATAATCTTGATGACCAGCACATTTGTTTCCCAAATTACTTTTCATTTTCTCTACTGTAGTTCACTGTATTCCTGCTCCTACTAAAACACTAACAATATTTCACGATTTCACACTTACATCTACTAGCACGATAAACGTAATGCGTATTTGGCGTGTATGGTAATACGTTGTAGGCGTGCTGTCCTGGGGGAGGGCTCTGAGCTCAGGAAGGGCCCGAACCCAGAGTACCCCCCCGTGTGATGAGAATTCTAGTGATATTGGTGGAGAAAGGGTGGTGGAGGGATGCTGCTTAACCGTCGACTAGATGGAGGTAAGACAGCTGTATTTATGCCCCAGGATTGATTACCTAGATTGTGTACCACCTGTGCTAATTAGCCTGAGTATCTGACGTGCTCCTCCCGAACTTCGTTTCTAAACTTCATGTGAAGGAAAAAAAACAAGCCATACCTCAAAAGCCAGTTGTTTTATTTCATAGGAACACATATAAATAAATGTAACAAAATACATTAGGTTGGTAGCTTTTTGCATTGCACGTACCATAATACTGATATCCTTCAGGACAGCACGCTAATGGTGTCGGACAGCACTGCAGAGGCATAACAATGTGCTGGCTCATGGAGAAACATCCAATCAATTTACTAAAGAGCATTTAGAGCTGATGATCAATGTGACTGCAGCGTGAGCCATTCTAAGAGAGTATATACACCTCTTTTGACTGTGATGATATAGATCTATTTACTCGTCAGCAGCATGGAGAAGGTTTCGTATTAGAACCGACAGCAAAAGCAACGGAGGATTTGGATGAAAAATAATGTTCAGAAGATAGATAAACATTGATGTTCATTGGTCTTTTTGGCAAACACATTTAGACCATCCTTCATTGCAATAACACTTGAGTTTAACTTTCAGTACATGAAATATCCTTGTCCTTCATACACGATTGTACTACAGATATAATATTCTGTTGTAATGATAGTACCACTCTGGTCAAAACCAAGCCAATGAATGTGACTTAAGGAGAGGTCACATTTACCGCTGGTCGGAGGAATTCATCCAGACAGTGACAGTTTCGCGTGAGGGCAAAAAAAGTTCCCATGTAGATTTCGCTCATGTCCATGTTGGTCTTGTAAATTCTCCACACGGACCAACAGAAATTTGACTGGTTTAAAAATGATTTCTGTTTGAGCTGGACTTCGATTCTACGCTATTTACAATGGACAAGTTTTTCGCTGAAAGTTCGTTAATGTGACCTCAATAGTGTGTGTTTTCAAGGTACCACTTTTAAACTAAGGCCGGTCACACCAAAAACAATAACTACAGTGTTAACGATATATGTAAAGTGTATAACGATACATGTAAAGTTCTGTCATGAAGGTCTAGATGGCGCAGGCCAATTAGGTTTTAACTCAATATTATATAATCACATGATTACTCACATGGCCCAGCAGATTGTTTTTTTTTCTCCGTATCAGCCGCCAATGAACTTGCTGTTCAACATTCCAATACTCGGCTATTGTTGGCTGTAGAAGTTGCAAGATTTCCTACATGCGCACAGCAGCATGTCTGTGGATGTATTGACAGTAGCAAGTCTCTGTAGCATAGCAGATCTATTAACACATTAACCTTGACATGTGTATTACCATGCTAAACTCTCAGAGTTGTAATGACTGAACTATATTAGCACTGTTTATTATAAAAGCGCACTGCAGTTTTGTCATCTGCCGCTTTAAATGCTTAAACTATTTAAAGCAGGATGGATTCTGATTGGCTGCCAGTGTTTTTGTCTTTCCTCAGCTGGAAAGTGATTCCAATGATGTTCCTCTGTGTCATTATTTACATTTATGCATTTAGCAGACGCTTTTATCCAAAGCGACTTACAGTGCATTCAGGTTATACATTTTATGTTAGTATGTTCCCTTGGAATTGAACCCACAACCTTTTGCGCTGCTAATGCAATGCTCTACCACTGAGCCACAGGAGGTTATCATTATAGTTGTGGACTCTGCTATTTTTATAACTTTAGAATGATTTTTAAAACTATATATTTTGTCATTACTGTTATTGTTTTTGGTATGAACAAGCCTTTAGCCATAACAAGGATGAATTCACCCAAATTAAACTGGATTGTAACAAATTATTTGGGTAACTATCCCTTAATAGGGATCATTGCAATAAAACTCCAGAGGTCGGTTACATGTAATACTGCCGATTACACGAACTCGTCCCTGACATTTCTGACATTATTGTTTACGTTGACTGCAACTAAATGTAGTTCTGGTACAGTCTTGTCTTCAGTTAGCGCTGTAGGCGTCTGTGTCGTAGTATGGATTGAAGCTGTGCTGTTTTGAGTCATTAAACGGGTCACCAGGTCCATACTGAGTCCTGCCACCTTCTCACCGTTCACCTCTAAGATCTCGTCTCCAACCCCGAGCAGCCCTACGTGAGCTTCTCCATATTGCTGTCGCCCATTTCTTCAACATACACCCCTTAAACATAAAGCCGGTTAGTCTTAAACTTTCAGACTAAGTCAGAAGTGTATGAAAACAAGAGCAGGAGGTCCCTCACCTGAGTCCGGCCTGCCTTTTCCTCGTGAGATGAGAAAGCCGAAAGGGCCGTTGGGGGGTCTGGAGAGCTCCAGCAGGATGGTGCCGTCAGGGAAGGCCTGGGCCACGCGTCCCACCGGACGCACCGCACTGGGCCGCCCCACGTCCTCTACACTCAAGGCACGCTGCAGATCCCTAAAACACACAAATGTATCTACTTACAAAGACCACAAAAGTGCAAAATAGCTATTTTAGTGCCAGATTATATGGTGAGTTACTTATAATTTACTAATTACAATATATAATTTTGAAATGTGTTCAGTTCTATTTGAATATTTGTTATTATTATTATTTTCTTAGAAACATGTGAGTGGGTCTTGACTGTGAAAGATCCTTCCACTAGGCCAAAATATTTTATTGTGTTGCTATGCATTTTCTAATATGTACTGTGTGATTTATTTTTAAATTATTCTAATATATTCACTTTTAATTATAATTATATATTTATAAATATATAATCGAATACATTAAAATTGTATATTAAATATGTACACACACACACACACATTATATATATATATATATATATATAACTATTAATACACACACATATATATAACTATTAATACATTAAAATTGTATTGAATGTTATATATATTAAGTATAACATTTATCTTATACCTTAATATAATATTAATATAATTTTTGAAGAGTATTGTATAAACAGACATATATATATAATAGGAGTGTAGTATTTATATTGTATAGAAATATATCTGAACATGTAAAGGCTAAATAAACAAGCAGAACTGTTTTTTGTAATTAAACCATATCCAAAATAAATATAAAATTAAATACATAAATATCACAAGGCACTGTCATATTATTATATTATATTTTAAAAGGGACTTATGATTTTTTTTTTTACAAAATATAATATTATAATAAATTATTATTTATTATTGTACAGAATTGTATTTTTCAACGGTGAATTTTTTCATTGAAGCCGATCATATAACAATAGTCCCCAGACGTATCGCAGTGTTTGCTCCTTGTATTTTTATCTCCCTTTCTCTCGGTCAGATCCGAGCAAGCAGCCAATTATAGCCCGTCTCTGTAGCGGCTCTCTGCTTTCTTACTGGCTCTGGAGAAAGATGATGTAAGCTGCAGCTTGTCTCCAGTCACTGGGGCTGGAATTCCTCTCTGGCTATCTCTCCTTCTCTCAGACACACATTCATAAACACGACACACACTCTCCGATGCTATCGATTCACAACGCCAGCGACAAACACACTATTAAAGCTTAAAGGCCAGCGTCTAGTTACCCACACAAGAGGCTGAATATAGCAGCAGCAGCAGCACGTAGACGGGTGATCATTCCCTGCATTCCATGTCTTTATTTGGCAGACACACACACCTCTATTTTTATCTTCCCTCCCTCCTCTCTCCCTCTTTTTATTGCTGCTGCTGCCCCAGTCAATGGAAAATACTTATCCTGTTGCACAACACGACAGCTGTCTGAGCATTACTGGAACACGACGCTGAACATGTTATGCTTCAAATTGCCATCGTTCATAACATGAAAAGGTTACAAATAAACAGGCAGATTTATTGAGATCAAGTGGTGTGTACTGTGGCATTACCATAGTAAAGTGATGGAATCAGATAGTTATATTTTAATATAGGTCAATGATAAGACGAGAAAAGCAGACAAATGCTAAAAGCATTTAGACCCTCATAACTATCACATCTTGATATTTGAGAAAATAAATGCATAAATAAATCATCTATATTTACATATTTTATATTTAAATATAAATATATATAATATATAATTATTATATAATATAGCATTAAAAATAATATTCATGACTCGATATTTATGAATTACGATATTTATGAAAATGTGAACATTTAAAAATGAATGAAAATAATATTTATATATTATATAAGTAAATATATGTATTTATTATTATAATATTTACGTAACATTTGATATTTGCTTTAAATGCATGTGTATGAATTTGTGTGTGTGTGTGTGTGTGTGTGTGTGTGTGTGTGTGTGTGTATATATCGATCGCGTTTAGCAAGAATTTATTAACATTTTCCCCATGAAACCAAATGTCAACCCAACAATTCCATTTCTTTGCCAACTGTATTATATTATATTATCTAATATGTTGTTTGGTGTAATTTGCTGTACCTGGTTAATGCTGGACTACAGGGCTGTTCTCCTGGAGTGTATGCAGAGGAACGGTCTGTTTTCTTTCTGGGGATTTGTAGGTTTTGAGCTGATGAAGATCTTCTCAGCTGGAGAAATGGAGAACCCTAGTGGTGAGAAATGATACAGTCAGTGCTGCTCTCTAAATGATCACCTTGCAATTTTAAAAAGTAGCATACTGACCAACATCCACGTAATCTACCATATCTCTTTGATTGTAATTAATACCCATTTATAAGAAACTAATTCTAGAAGTTTTTTGAGGGACGTCTGAAGGGTGATATTTTCTAGATGCTAACCAGCTGTAAAGTCTGCAGCGAGGGGGCTTTCTTCAGCTGGTGGTGGTGTCTGTGTTTGGGGCTGGGGGAGGTGGAGGGTGAAGTCGGTCGAGGGTTTTGGTTCAGGTTTGAGTTTGGTTTTGGGTGCAGGCTGAGGTGATCCATGCTGCTAAATCGTCCTTTTCCCAGCAACCCCACGCTGTTCATTCCCATGGCGGAGAAGAACCGCCGCAGGGAGAGTTTGGGTCGACCCTCCCGCTGCTCTGCATCCGTCCCGCTCTGAAAAACAGGGTTATTTCAGTATGTTTTTTGCTATTTTAATCTTCACATTGACGATATTACATGGTTTGGCGAGTCTTTTTTGAATGAATGAATAAATAAATAAATACAATTAAGTAAATAAATAATACTTTTAATAATTAATATGAATATATTTATTATAATATTTAATAAATCTATAATAATAGAAAACCAAATCCCACTGACAAAAAATATGTTTGTTTTCCTTTTGGTATATTATATTAGTTTCTTTTTTGTAATTTCATTAATTTCATTTTATTGTGCAATTTTCATTTTGTGATGTCTGTATAAGTTAATATGTAAGGAATAATTGACTCCGAGCCGTTTAATTATTATAAAAATAATGCACAACCGAGGTGGTGATGCGGTCACGACGCGAAACGGAGTGTCCGTTATACCTCGGGTGTACATTATTTATGCAAACTAACGTTATATGTGTGTCTGTGAGGGAGAGATCGAGAGCGGGAGAGAGAGAGTAGGCTATGTGCTTTCTGTACATAATAAAACATAATTTTGTGGCAAAAACATGGACAAGATCTGTCGATTTTATCCTTTTGTTTACTGTATTTATTTGTTTGGCCAGTGTCGTTGTGGGTTTTGGTTATTTTTCTGTAGTAAAACCTTTGAAATAACAGAAATCATTTGGCGAAGTGATATATGGTTATGTAATGCGGTCAAGAGAGTTGCCTGGAACTACGTTCGCCGTGCATTTACCTGAAAACAATTGCACACCTCGGAACGTTCGTCAGCCAATCAGATTCAAGCATTCAGCGGCCCGTAGTATTATATATATATATATATATATATATTAGTGCTGTGAAACGATTAATCGCATCCAAAATAAAAGTTTTTGTTTACATAATATATGTATGTGTACTGTGTTTATTTATGTATATATAAATACACACACATTCAGTATACATATATATTGAAAATATTTACATGTATATACATTTATATATTTATATTATTATATTTTACATTATATATAAATATATTTAATATATAAACAACATATTTTTCTTAAATATATACATCCATGTGTTTGTATTTATATATACATAATAAATATACACAGTACACACTTGTATATTATGTAAACAAATGTTTTTATTTTTTTATCGGAAAAATAGGGGGGGGAAAAGCTATAGGAAAAATATTGAAACTATTTGGTCATTTTTGAGCGAGATACTATTGGTCTAATCCGATTTAACGATCTATGCTAAACTAAGCTAAAAGTACTCCCGCCAGACCCGGAGATCAGCTGAATGGATTAAAAACGGTAAAACTCAACTGTTAAACTCTAGGGGAGTTGTAAAATGAGCCTATTTCCAAGAAAATTGGAGTGTTCCTTTAAGTGCCAAAACAATCTGTATGATTGTGGCCCCCAGAAATTACATAGTTCAGAGAAAGGATTGTACATTTTAGTAAAGGATTTGGTTTGTTAAAGTGCTAAAGGGATTATGGTAGATGTGGGTACGGACAGAGCATATTCATTATTTCCACCCTCTGTTTCTTTCCCTCTTTACTCACTGTGAGAAGTTTGGGCTAGTTGATCTGTGATGCTCTGGTCTGATTGGCCCTCTGACGTGTCCGTCATTGAGACGAGTTTGGGTTGATTCAGCACTACTGGATGTTGCATCAGATCCCAGCTGTCCTGTACTCTGGTGCTGGTCCACATCTAGGGAAGAATGGAAGACATGGCTTTGCGTAATATAGAATAATGTATTAAACATCCTATGTGAGTTGTTAATATCATGATGAATCCTGATAAGGTGTAAACTGAATATGTTTATATGTTAACAATATAACATCATGTAACTGAAAAGCAAGTGCTTTTCCAAGCAGCGTCACACAAGATAGAAAATTGTTGAAGATAGAAAAAGACTGGTAGAAAGTAGCTGCTGGTTGCACTAGTGACTAGTTCTAGTAGTGCTTTACAAATTGCAGATTTTATTCCATCGTTTATCGCCCTGAAAAACGAATTTTTAGCTAAGTGACTGAAGCTCAGAGCTAGTAACCAGCAGTTTGCTGGTTTGAGTCAAAGGGCAATCAGCATTGTGCCCAATCTAGACATCCAATGTTTCTTTTCTTTCTTCCTGCAGAGTTTAGCTTAAACCCCACTTAAAGCTACAGTGCGTAACTTGTGTGTTCAAAATGTACAAAATGTATATAATAAGCGAGTACACCATGAATCCATTTTCCAAATCGTGTTTTTGACTTGTCCTGAATCACTACGATACACCTATAATAAGTTTTTATATTCAGACTATTTTAGACTGGTTCGGGTAGGTACCGGTGCGGAGTAGCCCAGTACCTGCGTGAGTCATCATAGACATAAACAGAGAGAAGTAGCTCCGGCTACAATGTTCTTCCGCAAGACACCACTATTAACCACTAGAGCACCAAAAGTTACAGACTGCAGCCTTAAACACACCTGAACCAGCTAATCAACATCTTTTAGGCTTGCTAGAAACTTCCAGGCTGGGTGGTATCTTGGACTTAAAAGGATAGTTCACCCAAAAATGAAAATTATGTCATTAATTACTCACCCTCATGTCGATCCCAACCCTTAAGACCTTCGTTCATCTTCGGAAAAAATTAAGATATTTTTGATGACATCCGAGAGCTTTTTGACCCTTCATAGACAGCAGCACAACTACCACGTTCAAGGCCCAAAAATGTAGCAAGAACATCGTTAAAAATAGTCCATGTGACATCAGTGGTTCAACTGTAGATACGTGAATCATTTTTATGTGCAAAGAAAATAAAAAATTCGACTTTATTTACAGAGTTCTGCTTTTCTTTGCGTCGTGGTACTTTCAAGAAGACTCGTGACACTTTCGTGACACTGACCGGAACAGAAGAAATCATTGAATAAAGTTATTTGTATTTTCTTTGTGCACAAAAATATTCTCATAGCTTTATAACATTACGGTTGAACCCCTGATGACACATGGGCTATTTTAATGATGTTCTTACTACCTTTCTGGGCCTTGACCGTGGAAGTTGCGTTGCTGTCTATGGAGGGTCAGAAAGCTCTCAGATTTCATCAAAAATAACTTAATTTGTGTTCTGAAGATGAACGAAGGTCCTATGGGTTTGAAACGACATGAGTAATTAATTACAGAATTTTCATTTTTGGGTAAACTATCCTTTTGAAGGCAAGTTGGAGCTAAACTATGCTGGACATTGGCCCTCCAGGAGCAGGTTTGGACATCCCTGGTGTATTGTAAGTTGCTTTGGATAAACCTTCTGTTCAGTTACTACTGCTATTAGCCAATGAAGTTAAACTAACCTGTTAGCCTTTCTTCCCATTGTATGGGTGAGTTTTGAGCACACAGAACTGGGCTTGTCCTGAGTATGGGTATAGGGGTGACCATTGCAGATCTGTCCTCCCAATAACCCAATCCAGAGGAAGCCTGTTCCTGAAGACAGCTCTCCACAGCGCCGCCTGCCTCTGTGGAGTCCAGGTGGTACTCTGGTGAAGACATGAGTTTGACAGTCCGCTGACCATTAGCGCGGTTCTTTGAGCTGGATTTTAGAGCTGATTTTTTCGGTTGGAGAGGCGGAGGGGTTGGCTGAGGAAGGTGGGAGCTGGATGGTTCACTTTTGGGGGGCAATGGAGGTGCTACAGGTCCCTTGTTGGATGTGGGGCTGCAAGCGGCTGGGATTCTCTGTCCAAGTGGATCCGTGGCGTAGGGGTTGAGTGGTAATGATAATCCATTCGAGAGACACATTTGAGTTCCACTGTTGCAATCTGGAGGTGTTGGAGCCCTTAGGCCATTGACGTACAATGGTTCCTGCTTGCTCTCTTGTTTCCGGACCCTCTTCTTTAGCTTCTGGAATGTTCCTCTACTGCTCACGTTATCCACAGGACTGCAGTGCGTTCCATCGCTGTGGACGATAGCGGGACTCGTCCCAATGTACGTCTCCTTAATCTGTTCGATCCGGACAAGCTGGCTGGGAAGGGTGGGAGCAACCCAACATGGTATCTTCTTCCCTTCGACTTCACCATTAGGTAAAGACAGAGTATTTGAGTTCAAGCTAGGCCCGTGTGGTTCTTTTAGAAAGGTCCCACAAGAGTTGCACTGCCTGTTTGCTGTTTCGGACCTTTGCCATTCAACCAACTCTTCTTGGATTTTGTCTTCCAAAATATTGAATCATTTGAGCCATGTACTGTGTCTGCCTGTCCATTGATGTAAGATGACAAGGAGGGTTTGGACACTAGCAGCCCCTGCGCTCTCTCTCCAGCCCTGCGCCGCTGGCGTAACCGCTCTAGGTAACGCACCTCAGCTTCCTTCTCCGATTCGTCTTCGAAACGCACACGAGTTGGGGACTGTCCGTGTCTCCGGCGGGTTCCACCTGCCGAGTCGCCGCTGGAGGAGTCACTAAGGTTTCCGGAGACCACCGCCACGCCCTCCTTCCCCGCAAGAGGAGCCTGGTGTACACCAACCCAGGACAACAGCTCCCTGTACACACATGTACACATATATGAATTGAGTTGCATTCCTGAGAACTTAGATACGCAAAGAAACGGATGCATGCCAAAGCAGCCGGCAGACTATCTCTCAGCATGGAGACATGGGCAAATTCCTGAGGAAAATGTGCTTCTTCTTTGGCTCCTCTGTGCACATTCCTAACATGCTGTTTTACTCCTTTAAGAAAGGTTGTCTTTAGCACGCCAATCATTTCGATATCATAAGCTCATTGTTGAAAATGAGACAACCAAAACTAGTGCCTTTCAATATTCCCTGCTTGCTAAAACTGCAGGGATGGTAATATACAGGTGTTTTATTGTGCACTGGGAGTTGTTATGCCCATTAAGCTTGTTCTGAAACCTATGGGACTTTACAGCTGCGAGTTTGTCTTAAACATTCAATCTCAAGAGAGTCAGTTAAGTGTCAAGTTTAACCAGAGCAAGCTGACAGCAGTGTACTCAACATCACTGAGTTGTTTCCCGATAAGGGTGAAGCAGGGAGGGAATTAAGGAGAGGGAAAGTAACAGCTGACAGACATGACAGGTGTAGCAGAGCAGGACGGCAAAGCAGTTTCAGCAAAGCACCCATTTAAATAAAAGGGAGAATTTTTATCTGTCAGTCTCTAGTTCAATAGTTCTTTTTTATCTAAGACAAAACATTAAATACAATATTTTTTTTACTAAATGTACCAAGTACACTAATTTATTAAAATATTTTTGTATTGATTATTAATATTTTATTAACTATTACTTTTATTTATTTCATTTTTAAATATTACTTTTATTATTTAAGTATATTTTTTTATATTTGTAAATATTTTAGTTAAAACTAAATGTACCAAGTACACTAATGTATGAAAATATTTTTTTGTTGATTATTAATCTTTTATTAACTATTACTTTTATTACTTTCATTTTAAATATTACTTTTAGTATTTACGTATATTTTATATATTTAAAAATAAAATCTCTTTTCTCAGAACACGTTCTGTGTCAGAATCAAGAATCAGGTTTTGTTGTGTCATTTAAAATTGCCCTAATCTGTTCCGGATGCTGCCATGCAATGCACGCCGCTTGTCTTCATACCAAACAAGGAGACAAGCGTTTGGGCGGCTCGCCCATCTGTCTTTATGTGAAAGTGCTGAGGTAGAGAACAGAGCGCTGGATGGGGAAGTGGGATTTAGAGGCACCAGCCGTGTGTACACGTTGTATAATTCAGGTAGTCTTATATAATAGAAGAGTTTGGAGGAGGCTGCCAGTATAATAAGTCTAGATGTTTAAATTCAGACTACCATTAGCTTCCTGCTGTTTCACAGCTAGCACTGAATGAGCATCTTTGTTTTCTTTAATCCTAGAGTTATTCTATAATACCTGTATATCAGTTTTATACAAATACATAGAAGTTACAACTTTATTTAATGTCTTTATATAATATGCCAGACTGAGATAGCTGAGACAGCACCTGTTGCTTCTAAAAAGAGATTTGCCAAACACTTCCCCCTTCCCTTTATCATCTGCCCGTCTCCAAACAGAGCAAAAGACTATTCAGTCCAGCACCAAATAATACAGTTTAAGATCTACATCCCCCACACAAATCCTCAAGAGTGAGCAGGCGAAGGCTTCCTTGTTTTGATATGAAGAGAGCTCCTTCCCATGATGCCTAGGCCTCAAAACCCCATCCCCTAGCCAAAACCCCAACAAGCCAAGGACTAGAGCGAAAGAGACCAGGAAAACTTACTGGTTGTCCCTCTGGACGGGTAGGATGGTGTGGTCGGCTTTGAGAGGGTTGGACCGAGCTTTCATACGTGCTCTCTCCAGCAGTCGTTTGGCCTGCTCGTGTCGTGGGCTCAGCGGAAGATCGTCGCCCAACACAAAGACCCTGTGGGCCGGCCAGAGAGAGAGAGACAGAAACACGTCAGCTCCTGTGCAGAGTGGGGGATTAAGTGGAGCAGGCCGTCATCACTAATTAGGCTGACGGTCGCTGAGTGTGTGTGGGGTTTGTACCTGATTATGATGCACTAGATGGGCTTGTGCATATGTTTACATGATCAAAGGCTTGAATATTACTCTAAAACAGGAATATAGTGACATCAAGACATAAAAGTGCTTATGAAATCGTCATAAATCAGAATGAGTCATCAGGAACCGCTATACCTCAGGACTTACTACTGATATTATTAAAATAAACTTAGTTTTACTATTTAATAACTTTAACTCTGTTTAGTCTGGAATGTCAAATATTTTGAATAATAATAATGAAAAACATTATATTGGTTTTCATGAAATTTTCAGCCAAGTTTGTTACCTGTCTGTCACTAATTAACTTTTTTTTATCTAAGCCAAAATATTGATATACTGTTTATTAATTTGCCTAATTAATTCATATTTAATTCAATTCAAAACTAAATACATCAAGTACAGTAATTTAAGAAAAATAAAACCATAAATATGTGAGTCAAATAATACTAAAATTTAAATTAATATATATATTTTTTTAATTAGTGGCCAATTTTGTAGCCTGTCTGACGCTAATTCACTAATTAATTTTTTAAGTAAAAATATGTATATAATATGGATGTAATAGTTATTTATTTTTGTTTATTACATTTTCGTGTTTTAGGATTTTTAGGATTATTAAAACTAAATTCACCAAGTACACAAATTTATAAAAAAAATTAACCATAAATACGAATGCATGAGTCATTATCAGGAAACGCTATACCACAGGACTTACTACTGATAGAAATCATAGTCAATTTAACTTATTTTTCAACTTTAACTATATTTAGTGTGCAATGTAAAAAAAATATGTACAATAATACCCAAAAATATCATATATTTTTCTTCAAATTAGCAGCCAATTTAGTAGTCTGTCCAACACTAATTCACTAATTTATTAAGTAAAAAATATGGATATACTAGTTATTTATATTTGTTGTTTTTTAGGATTTTTACGATTTTTAAAACTAAATACATCAAGTACACTAGTTTATGGGGGCAATATAATAAAACCATAAAAGAGTTCATGGAAACCATCATATATCAGAAACAAATAAATAATAAAGTTTATTATCGAACATGTTTTCATGCCTCAATCATTATTTTTATTTTTTTAGTTTTATATAGTTTTATAGAACACTTTTACAAATAAATCTACATAAATATCATGTAAATATCATACTATTAATGTATGGTTTTTCCTATAATGTTCCTAAAGTTCCTGACATTTTCCACACAAATTTCCTGACAATGACCCATGTGTTTTTTTTTTTAAGTTGTGGCATCTTTATTAGTTTGGAGAAAAAAAGCTCAGCTATTTCCTGTGTAATTCAACTCTTAGGTGGAGTTTAAAGGAGCGGCAGGAAGAGCCGATGATATGATCTAGTTCCTCAGCTTAAGAAAAGTATCAGCAGCTATTTTCTCCTGAGCTCACATTCCACTTTTTTTTGTATGTTCAACATTCTGTCGTGCTGATGCTGTTTTTTAGGAGGAATTAAGGAACACTACTTTTGAGAGTCTCAGGAAGCTGAAATAATAAATCTCTTATCAGCACTATGAGAAGTTAAATACACATGCTGTGTGTAAGAGAGTAATGTAAGAACATCAATCTGTGCTGCCCACCTTTGGCTGTGTTCACTATCTTGGAGTGAAATCCCAGAATCCCAATCACTATCATTCAGGCCACAGATACCTGTGGAAACAGACACAGAGACATTCAGATGCAGTGTGCAGATTACAGGGGTTATGTCCTCCCTAATTAATGCTGACATAATATATATAAAATATGAATATATATATATATACAATGAACAAAATTCTAAACGCAACACTATAGTTTTTGCCCCATTTTTCATAGGCTGAACTCGAGGTAATCCATCCACCTCACAGGTGTGGCATATCAAGATGCTGATTAGACAGCATGATTATTGTACAGGTGTGCCTTAGGCTGGCCACAATAAAAGGCCACTCTAAAATGTGCAGTTTTATCACACAGCACAATGCCACAGATGTCGCAAGTTTTGAGGGAGCGTGCAATTGGCATGCTGACTGCAGGAATGTCCACCAGAGCTGCTGCCCATGAATTTTATGTTCATTTCTCTAACATAAGCCGTCTCCAAAGGCATTTCAGAGAATTTGGCAGTACATCCAACCGGCCTCACAACCGCAGACCACGTGTAACCACACTAGCCCAGGACCTCCACATCAAGCATCTTCACCTCCAAGATCGTCTGATAGCAGCCACCCGGACAGCTGCTGCAACAATCAGTTTGCATAACCAAAGAATTTCTGCACAAACTGTCAGAAACAGCCTCAGAGAAGCTCATCTGCATACTCGTCGTCCTCATCGGGGTCTCGACCTGACTGCAGTTCGTCATCGTAACTGACTTGGGTGGGCAAATGCTCACATTCGATGGCGTCTGGCACTTTGGAGAGGTGTTCTCTTCATGGATGAATCCTGGTTTTCACTGTACAGGGCAGATGGCAGACAGCGTGTATGGCGTCGTGTCGTTGAGCGGTTTGCTGATGTCAACGTTGTGGATCGAGTGGCCCATGGTGGTGGTGGGGTTATGGTATAGGCAGGCGTATGTTATGGACAACGAACACAGGTGCATTTTATTGATGGCATTTCGAATGCACAGAGATACTGTGACGATATCCTGAGGCCCATTGTTGTGCCATTCATCCACGACCATCACCTCATGTTGCAGCATGATAATGCACGGCCCCATCATGTTGCAAGGATCTGTACACAATTCCTGGAAGCTGAAAACATCCCAGTTCTTGCATGGCCAGCATACTCACCAGACACGTCACCCATTGAGCATGTTTGGGATGCTCTGGATCGGCGTATACAACAGCGTGTCCAGTTCCTGCCAATATCCAGCAACTTCACACAGCCATTGAAGAGGAGTGGACCAACACTCCACAGGCCACAATCAACAACTTTATCAACTCTATGAGAAGGAGATGTGTTGCACTGCGTGAGGCAAATGGTGGTCACACCAGATACTGACTGGTTTTTGGACCCCCCCCCCAATACAGTAAAACTGCCCATTTTAGAGTGGCCTTTTATTGTGGGCAGCCTAAGGCACACCTGTGCAATAATCATGCTGTCTAATCAGCATCTTGATATGCCACACCTGTGAGGTGGATGGATTATCTCGGCAAAGGAGAAGTGCTCATTAACACAGATTTAAACAGATTTGTGAACAATATTTGAGAGAAATAGGGCTTTTGTGTACATAGAAAAAGTCTTAGATCTTTGATTTCAGCTCATGAAAAATGGGGGCAAAAACAAAGTGTTGCGTTTATAATTTTGTTCAGTAAATATATATTTTTAATGCATTTCTTTCTGCTTTACATCACAACCAAAACTCTAGGTTATCCACAGTTTTACTACTGCTTCATCTATTTCAAGTTGAGTGAACCGTGTTTGCCTGACAGCTAAAAGCCAGTTGTTTATCTCACTTGCCAAGGTTTGTGTCAACATCTGGTGCTTCAAAAGTGAGGAAAACAAGTGAACAAATGAAGCATCACAGCGTCTCTGTTTTCCCATCTCCCAGCCTTTATCACTGTTACTCTGAGTAGTTTTTAATCAGTGTAATTCTCATTCTTATCCTTCTGTCACCTCATATCTGGATTATCCAGCTCTCTCGTCTATATGACCTCTGCTTCATTAGGGAGGTCATGTGTGATCGCTGCGTGTAATCCATAAACGTGCTAAAGGAGACAATGTCATCTCAGCAGGCATGCGCTAACGGCATTTAACACCTGTCTGATAACCTCGGATTAGCACTGCTACGCTTTATATTGTACATTATGTTACATCATATAAGGACGATTACATCCCAGCTTCCGGAAACAAGATTGGCGAGTTCGAGCCGAATTTGAAATGCCAGGTTCTTAAAAATGAGCTCTTTTTGTTTGTTTATATGTAAAAAAAAAAAAAAATATATATATATATATATATATAATAAAATATTTTTTTTTTAGATAAAAAGTTATTTTGGTATTCATGTTTGCATATGTTTTTAGACCATTTTAAAGAGATATTTCGATTTAATTACTCTGAAACTGTCATGTGGTGTCAATATCCAATAACAATTAATAACTTACACATGACACATAACTTCCATCAGGATTATTTGTTATACAAAAATAAAAATAAATAAATAATAAATGGTGTAATTTCAATAAGGTCTTTGCACCGCGGTGCTTGGGCCCTATTTAAATAATAAAAATAATATGAAAATATTGTTAAATAATAAAATAAATAATTCGTTTTTCAAGGTATATTTTTCATAAATATTGTTAATTATTAATTAATATATCTTTTTTTTGGAGTCACACCACATGACATTTTACAACCTGGACTAACTTTAAAAATAAAAAGTTGAAACTTAGAGCAGTCATGATGGGTCTGTAGGGGTGCTCTGTGATGTCACTTCCTGTTTTATGCTTCATTTTTGTGCATGTTGGTTGGAGCTCATGACTTTTTTCATTTATTTTATAATTTCATAAATTAAGTTTCAAACATTTTTATTTTATTATTATTGTGTAATGAGAATAATGTGATTATTAAGTGATTTAGTGGAAGAAAGTATTTAATAATACAAACATTTATAAATAATAAAAAATGTCTTATGTTTTTTCAAGAATTTAAGTTTTTCATATTTTTTGTAGGCTTTTTCTTCATTATTTTATCAGAACAGTCATACCACCTTAGCATTTTTGATTTAATGCCCCCCCAAAAAATATCCATATGTAATGTAATTCAGAAATTAAACATGTTCATCATAGAAAAGGTGTGTTAAAGTCATTGCAAGTTTGAATTGCATTTTTTTTATATATATATAAAACAAATAATAATAAAGAACACCATGTCATTGACCCACTGTAATGGATCTCCTTACCTCTACCACCAATGTGTGTCTGGTCGTCTATCCTTTGTCCTGGCACATGGTCTTTGTTATGGGCTTTCTGCAGCATCTGTTTGAGAAGACCTCGGTTCATCTCGACCCTCTCGGCCAGGGACAGCGAGCTTCCACTGCTGCACATGCTCTCCAAGCTGTCGGCCCGCCAGAGTCCACTCTGTTCCACCTCACCGTGATTGTACCTGCATAGGTGACTCTCCAGGCTGTCAGACCTTTGCAGTTCTCTTGGAAACTTGTGGCCCATTTTGAGTCCCATGGTTCCTCCATTTGGTCCATCTTTCCCAACAGGAGAGTTCCCATTTAGACCTGGAATCTCTGGTCTGATGGACCTCCAGAAATACTTTGGAGCCATGCATGGTTTATCAGATGAAGAAGCATCGTGTTGAGCCCTGCAAGCATCGTTTGAGAGGTTCTCCAGACTTGCTCCTTCTCCAAAGCCATGTGGAATTGGCAGCAAAGTTTTTGAAGATATGTGATCGTACTCAAGTTCTACCTGAGGCTTGGGATCTCTGGCAATGAACATCAGGGGCTTGCAAGGTTCCCCGTCTTCATCGCTGCTGCCGGAGCCCCAAGCATCCATGAGGGCGTATCCCAGCATGAAGGTCCCGGGAACCACGCGTTTGTCCTGGTTCTTACTTCCAGGTTCTTTCCAGGCAACTCTACGCTCTGAGAGAGCCTTGACCTTGGACTGCAGCGCTGATACAGCAGAGCCTTGAGTTTGCTGATTAGAAGGCGAGGACGGGGTGCTGAGCTCCGGGCTTGTGCTGGAAGGACACTCGTCCTCTGGCTCCCTGAAGTGGATGTGAATGCTTTGGGAGGTGGCAGGCAAGGGTTCAGCATCTTCAGAGGTCACTGCGTTCTCCATGATCGAATCAGAGTGTCAGTGGAGCATTATGGTGGCTAAAGGGGATGGAAAGAAACAAGTAAGGTCTGACTCGCTATTGACAACATAGACACACACAAGATAATTTGTTCTTAACTTCATTGTAATATTAAAGGGGTCATTTGACAATGCTAAAAATAACATTATTTAGTGTATTTGGTGTGTATTACTTAGTTTAAGGTTAAAAAGCACATTATTTTCTACATAAATTATTGTTACTCCTCTCTGCCCTGCCTTTCTGAAATGCACCGATTTTTACAAAGCTCACCGTTCTGAAAAGCAATGTGTGCTCTGATTGGCCAGATATTCAGTGCGTTGTGATTGGCCGAATACCTCAAGCATGTGACGGAAATGTTACGCCTCTTACCTTATTTGGAAACACAGCGTCTCCACAAAATGATGGCGGCGGCAACAATACTACAGCGAGAATGAAGTTTACGCATTCTTTCTTTGCGTAAACATCTTGGCTGTGTAATATAAATCTTCCCGCACGGTGATGTAGATTTGTGGGGGCGTATTTTATTGAGGCATTTTAGGAAGGAGTGGATGAGTCTTAACTTTTAGAAAGAATATATTTTGGGGTTTGGGACTTTAATCTTTGCGAGTTTACGGATCTTATATATGCACGATCAGCTTGTAACATTCAAAAGACAAAGGAAAACATATGACTCCTTTTAATGAATTTGGAATATTCTATATTAGCAATTTGCATAAAACATACCCAAACCATCTCCATATAAGTGATTTCCAGACAACCTTTCCTTTAGCCAGCCTTTAAAATGTTTTTGGTGAATTATAGTTTATTCATGAAAATACTTGTATGCAGATTTCACGCACAAATTTGTGCGTACACGCAGTTATTAAATGAAAACCAAAGTTTACGTGATTAAAGTGAATGTTTTGTTTATGAAATAAAAGTAATTTTATTTTAAAAAGCGCTATAGTTTTGTCTTTTCTTATATACAAAATGCATTTGCTTGAGAAGTATCACTACAACGGGATAAAATATTAAGACTTGCTTTCAGAGAAAGTACATTTAATAATTCAAGTAGATTTTTTTCTTACTGCATATTGATTGGATAAATGACGAATTGCTGATCTGTTTCACACTTTTTAAAACTTTATTATTTTTTTCTATTTTAATCTGCCATTGTTCTGACCATGCAGATGAAAATAAAATAAATTGCTTTCAAAAATTGTTTGGAATATGAATGCATTTTGTCTCTTTGCCCTTGCAGGTTTATCATTTAAATGTGAAAAATCAGCCAGTGTGGTGAAACAAAATACACTCAAGATACATTATTTTTTCTTTTTATGATTTTTACATATTTTTTACTTAAAGAAAATATTAAAATATTCATTAAGAATAAGACTTTTTAAGTGCAACGAATTTAGTGATAGATTTAGCTTTTTTTGAGTGACATTTAACATGAATTGAGGGAAATACTTGTGTGCAAACAGGCCTTCATCAGGCAGTATCACTTACTGCAAGATATACTGTATTTGGCATTTTATACTGTCTTTTTTAGGTTATTAGTAACCACAGAGGTTTTAACTGTCCTCAGACCAGTGCAAAGCACATTATTCATTTAACTGAATTTCTGCTAAATCACTTTTTGTTGACAAGAATACTTTTCCATCTTTCGTTCTTTCCAAACAGCTTTGGCCAGGACTTGACCACAGAATCTAAAAAAATATATTTTAGTCACAAACAACTGCTAGTATGTCATTGTGGCATTGAAACTGGATTTTCCCAAGGCTGAGGGAAAGTAATAATGAATATTTTAGTGTAACACATAAGTTTCATCTGCTCTACTAACTACTAACTCCACTGATGTAGAACAAATAGTTTCACAAGTAACCGATACAACATGCCAACCTGTTCTGAGAATAATGTGACACATTATCCCACTTTTAGCTTTCGGCATATAACAGCACTATCCTGCTTTTAAACCTCCAATCATCATTTCCCAAAACACAATGTCATCAAACTAACATCTGCATGCTCTTAACTCGTCATTTATATACTACGGTGCAGTTAGGTCATGTTGTGCACTTAGCATCTGACAGCCATTATTTAGGACAAGAATAGAAAGTATGTTTTCTCTGAGGTAAGTTCACACATTTTCTGGGGATTAATTTGATATAATTGGTCCTCTCTTAATTAGGACACCTTCCTGGATCTCCAGGTTCTTCATGCTTGGATACACAGACATTATTCCATCTGAACACACACACAATAAGAGAAAATTCTAATCGCTTTTTAAAACATTAACATACCATTTACAAAATGTTAAGAAGGCCATAAATTATATCAACTTACAACAAAAGCTAGTTGTTCAATGACCAGAGACAGCAACATATTAGGCTGACGACCTTGTAATTTTCAGGATGCATGATGATTTTTTATTAATTAATTATTTATAATGAATATGCTCATAAAAGAGGCAATTGAATACTCTAGTGTAAAGCATAACAAGTAAATAGCAAATATTTACTTTATAATTTTCTATGATTTTCTTCATTATTTTTTAAAATAAATAAATAAAATAATTATGCTCAAAACAAGCACTTTCAAGCCCAGTTAAATAACTTCGACAAAAATAATTAGAAATAGAATAAAAAAATATTCACTATAAAACATTCACTTTTTTTCACAAATAACAAATTCTAGGCAATTTGGTGAAGCTGGAGTCAAGAATAGAATATAATGTAGAATGTTTGCTTTTTGATCCATTACTTTTTAAATAATTTAACAAACAAATCACTTTTTATAGCCAATTAAATGCCTTAGAATCAAGCTTGCAAAATACAATATAGCAATATTCACTTTAGGAATGTCAATTGCATTTTTATGAATAAATACACAATTCCTAGCCAATCGAATACCCTAGAGTTGAGAAATAAACAGAATGTAGAAATATTCACTCTAGAAGTTTCCATGATTTTGTTTCTTGACTTTTTATGCTCACAGAGGGCACTTTCTAGCTAATTAAATACCATTGAGTCAAGCTTAAAAGTAAATAGTATTTAGAAGTATTCACTATAGAAATTCACATATTTTTTTATCGTTTCCTTGACTTATATTTCCATGTGCTGCTTTTTATTCCAGTCCAGTCTGTTGGTGATGAGAAAACTACAGGAAATGAGACCATTTCAGAGGAATGAGTGAGTAAAAGCCAAACATGACGCTTTCTTGATGTCTTTCTTAGAACTCAGGTCGATTTCTACAGTTCTGCAGCAGCCTAAAATCATTACTATCCCATGTGCTGCTGGTGTGACCCCAAACACCGGGGGTCACCGTGTCGGACCAGAAACGAAAACACTCATCCCGCGGGGGGGCACTTCTCTCATCTGACATTTATTTAACACTGGAGCTAACAGAAGCATGGGGCAAGAAAACAAAATGCAATGACTCGCGCACAGGTGGCCACGAAAGCTGGATAAACAACTTTAAAAGATCCCGAAAGCAGAAAATCTGACAGAAAAACTAATAAATGTTTTCTTCAAACATCTTACCTCCTTCGCCCTCTGCTGTCTATCCTCCACAGCAGCCACAAGCGCACTTATAAAGTCATTTTAAGATTTATAAAACCATATTCGTGTCAGCAAAATCACAAGCGGCCAGTCGAATCCCATCTTGCTCTAGTTTCTGCTTTGCTTTCAGTTTTGAGCTTCTCTCTCTCTCCTCCAGCTGTTTCTGCCTGCTCAAGTGAGCTCGGCACACTCCCACTTTAAATCCAGCTGCGTTTGAAAGGACTGACTGTCGTTCAGTCGCGTTACACAAACTGAACTAATAACGTTATTACTTGCGGAACGATCGCTACGTTGCTATGGAGACCACCTTTGAGAAAAACTGACCTGTGAGACGTTCCTATTGGTGGAGCGGTCAGCGTAACTCCGCCCCCGCGGAGGAGGGGCGTAATTCTATACTAGAATTTGGGTGGAAAATAATTCTTAACTGCAGAGGAGAGGAAGTTCGCATATTCCAGCTGCCAAGGAATTTCCTTTGTTGATTCGTGCGCGTGTTTGTGTTTATTAATCGTCACGTTGTGAGCGCGTTTGGCGTCTGGTTTGATTTTTCACGCACAGAAGTCACTGGTTATGTTTCTTGAATCTCTGATCTGAGGCCGGTTCAGAAGCAGAGCCAATTTTAATAGAGAGCGCTGATCTGGGTATTGAACTTCATGCACGGTTAGGTCCAAGGACGTATAAACTGCAGGACACACTGAACAGGCCTTATGTGCATTCCTCTGACACAGCCCTGTCTGCAGCGAGGAGGAGGCCGGTAATATGAGCACATACGCCCGCAATCACTGCTGCTGCTCTAAGCTAAAGTTAGTATGTGCCTTTTAAAACGTCCTCTCAGTCACACGCTCCTTGTAATTAGACTACATTTAAATCAAACTGCTGCAGAGAGGAGGAGGGACTAAAGGCTTTATCTATTTAATAACATTTTGACATTTAAATGTAAACACTTATTATAATGTAATATCGTGTGTATATAAAATAAATAATAAATCGTGTTATGTGCATGACTCACATTTAAAATGTTTTAAAATAGATATTATATAATTATAGATTATATTTGATAAATATATTAAATATTACATGAATTAAAAATCATATATATTATATGTATTGAATTATATTGATCAAATACTATATTATGAACAGCATAATATATTCAGTGCCTTGCAAAAGTATTCATACCCCTTCATTTTTATCACGTTTTGTAATGTTGCTGCCTTATATGCTAAACTGCTTTAAATTAATTTTTGTCCACATCAATCTATACTCCATACACCATAATGGTAAAGCAAAAAACTGGTTTTTAACATCTTCGCAAATTTGTTAAAAATAAAAAACGTATATGATTCCATTGTGTAAGTATTCATACCCTTGCCTGGGACAGTTGAAATGTAGCTCGGGAGCAGTCATATTGATTGTAGATGTTACTACACTGTGAGTGAAGTTAACCTGTGGCAAATTCAATTGAACGGGTATGATTTAAAAAGGCACACCATCTTAATAAAAGGTCTAACAGCTGAAATTGCATATCAGAGCAAAAACCAAGCCCTGAGGTAATTTTTTTTTTACATTTTAGTAATTTAGCAGATACTTTTATCCAAAGCGACTTACAAATAAGACAAGCAATCAAAATCAACAAAAGAGCAACAACATGCAAGTGCAATGACAAGTCTTGGTTAGCCTAACGCAGTACACAAAGCAAGGTAGCTTTTTTTTCACAAGAAACAAGTAGATGGAATAGAAAAAAAATTAAGAACTGACTGTAGAGCTCAGAAACAGGTTTGCATCAAACCACACATCTGGGGAAGAGTTCAGAAAACAATTCTGCTGCATTGAAGTTTCACAGAAGCATGTAGTCTCTGTTACCCTTAATAGAAGAAGTTTGAAACAAACAGGACTCTTCTTAGAGCTGGCCAAACTGAGCAACTGATGGAGAAGGGCTTTGGTTGGAGTGGTGACCAAGAAGCTGATGGTCACTCTAGTTGAGCTGCATGATCATATGTGCAGATAGGAGAAATCTACACCAGGACAAACATCACTGCAACACTCCATCAATATGGGCTTTATAGCGGTGTGTGGCATGACTCAATACTCTCCTCAGTGTAGACACATGAAAACACACTTAGAATTAGCAAAAAAGCTCAATGCACCAAAATATTGAGATAACCTTAATGAAAACCCAGTCCAGATCATTTAGAACCTCAAACTGGACAGAAGCTTCACCTTCCAACAGGACGATGACCCTAAGCACACAGCAAGAGTGGCTTATAGACAACTCTGTGAATGTCCTTGAGTGGCCCAGCCAGATCCTGAGCTTGAACCCAATCAAATATTTCTGGAGAAACACGAAAATGTAAGTCTGCCCCCATCCAAGCAGACAGAGCTTGAGAGGGTGAAGAGGCAAAGAGAAGAATAGCAAATAACTGCCAAATGCTGATGAGCAAAGCTTGTCGCATCAAACAAAAAAGACTTGAGGCTGTAAAGGTGCTTCAGCTAAATATTTAGTTTAGTATTTAGTTGTGACAATTATGTTTTTGCTTTGTTGTCAGTTGTTGACATTGTTTGTTTAGAAAAAACTAAAGTAGTGAACATAAGGCAGCAACATAACAAAATGTGAAAAAAAATTAAGGGGTATGAATACTTTCGCAAGGTGTGTGTGTATGTATATATAGATATATGTACGCTTTAAATGTAGAACATTTTAAATATTACATATTAATATATAATGTAATAATAAAAAATATAGCAAAAAAATATTGTATATATTTTTATATGAGTAGTTTTTATTTATTAAGTTATTTATTACTTAATATTATTCATATTTTTGTAAAATATAAACAATTAGAAATTATAATGTAATATAGTGTATAATATAAAATAAATAAATATGTAAAGTTTATACAACACATTTAAAGTATTGAAGTTGAATTATGAACTATATTACACAAATACTATGAATTATCAATAAATTATACATATATATATATATATATATGTGTGTGTGTGTGTATAAAATTGAAATGTAGAAAATTGATAAATTAAAAATTTAGAATATGATTAATTTAATTTATTTGAACAAATATATATTCAACTATATTATATTATACCATTTGAATTATAATATGATATAATATAAAAAAATTATCGTTTTATGTAGGTTTATATCCGATTAACAACTTTTACAAACTCTACATTTTACAGATCTGAATACTGTAAAAACAAAAACTCACTTAACAGCACAAGCACTAATGTAAATTTCAATGACACTTACTTGTCAGTCACTGATGTCATGTGCAGCTAACCATCATAATATCCAGAAAACCCGAAACAGTATACTTCCTCCAGAGCAATATATTCTCGTCTAGATGAAGTTTGCAAGGACTCTGTTTTGAGTTCAGAAGTTCTCCCCACACATTAGTCCCGTCGAGGTACACAATTGGTTTGGTCGATTAATCTGCCCAAAGATTAATATTAAACAAAATCCTCAACAGCCAACCACTGGCGAGACATTGTTGCGTTAATCACTTCAATCTGGCCCCCACGAGCTTCCCCAGTATGAGTGAATGAGGCTCAGATGAGATTATTTCCACCAGCACTGAACGAGCTCAGCTGTGGAAGTGGACACTGTCTACAGGTTACAGTACAGGATTAGATCCGGCTATCTGTTCTCAGAACAGTCCATTCAAAGAAGTGTCACTGTAGTTGCACCATATTACCATAAACTTGAGCCTCTGAATGTGAAACTGGATCTCAAAGTGGTTTGTGATTCAGTTTGCTAGTGTAAATGCAAATGTGAAGTCATCAATTTCAATCCTGCTCCATAATCTTCATAAATGAGGGGTTTTGGGTTTGATCATTCGGTATCATTTGGGTTTGACCCTCATTCACTAAGCTGTCAGTGAGAAAGGTCACTAGGAAAACACTGAGCTGGATAAGGCTTAGGCAAATGCAGTGTGATGGAGGAACACAGTGACTGCAGATGCCAACACAAAACTTAATATGAAGTTTGCTGGTAACTTTTCCTGTAAAAGACAACCTAGAACCTATACATGGGTTTGTGCAAAAATGTTACAGCAATGCAATTTTTCCTCGCAGGAGTCAGCCAATCAGATTGAAGCATTTCAACAGCTGGCTAAAGAGCGGAAATCGGAAAGCCAATCTGATTTTTTCATCCATTTATTTTGTATTTACCATTAATGGTCTAAACCATCATTTCACACAGCTTTTTATAAACAACATTATAAAATGTAACAATAGATTACAGCGTTTTTTTTTTTTATTACAAAGCAAAGTATTATGAATAAATTATTAACAATAAAAGAAACAGTCAAATAATAGTAATATAACATTCCATGGTTATATTAAAAGCATGACAAGTTTTATTACATGTTTTTTTTTATGTAAATGAGAGGCATTTAAATGGAACTCAAACTTAGTAATACTATTATATATAGACAATTGATAGAGTGATGGAATAATATAAGACACACTTAAGTTAAATGACCAATTAAGTAGTGCTTCTGAAACCATAGAAACTGTAAAATAGAGTCCTATAAAGTAGAACACGGCACTCATGAAGCCATTTGTAAATTTGAGTTGCTTTTATTAAATGCTCTTTTTAGTAAATAGAAAATGTTGATATTTACTAACAAGATTAGTAAATATTGATCCAAAATAATAAAGTAGAAGAAAAAATGTATGACAATATATACATATTACAATCTCACATTGAAAAATAAACAAATCAAACTATACAGTATATACATCAGTTAAATATTTCAAAGGGGTAACATATTTACAAATATATTTTGGCTCTGTGTTTGTGGTCCAGTACAAACAGTCTTCACAGGTCCAGTACGGGTCGCAGGTGAGGCCAGCACAGGCAGAGGTGCATATATGTAGTTTCTACACAGAGGGGAAAAAAAGAATGAATTTCTGCATTCTGAAAATCCTGATTGAGGCTCAACCATGAGAGGAAAACAGCAGTGGTGTCTGCAACAAGTTGAATATTCAGTTTAATGTCTAAGAAAATACCTTTTTAAGAGCAAGTAAATCAAATTTGAGGAACAATTGAGGAAAAACACAAATAACATATTTGTATGTTGTAAATGTCTTGAGAGAAACACAATTTGTATTACCGTCAGAATTTGAAAATACAACTTTCAACAGGCATTCATCATTTTAATTCATTTTTACAAAAGCTCACTGAAAAACTCCCGACACTATAATATGGAAATATCTTTTACTGTAGCTTCAGATCATGCTGCAAAAAAATGCTTCTTCCTCAGTATTTTTGTCTTGTTTTCCAGTGCAAATGCCGAAAGATTCTTAAATAAAGATACAAAATGACTTAAAAATAAAGTCTTGTTTGAAGTGACTGCGTGATTAAAACAAGAACTAATATCTGCCTTTTGGCAAAAAAGTAACCTTAATTTAAAGAGAAGTTTTGATGACTTGATAGTTGTTATTGTTTTAAGAATAAACTCATTTAATTTATTACATGTTTCAAGACTTCATTTATATTTGCATCTTAAATAAACATATCTTGATTGAAAGATGTTTGATATTTGTATTAGAAAACAAGACAAAACACAGAGGACGAGATTTATTCACTGTTTGCTTTGCATCCATCATTTTTTGAATTGAAGACTTTCTACTCTGATTAAAAACTTCATTTGTGTAACGGTAAATAAAGACATTTTAAGACTTAAAAACCTGCTGAAACCCTTTTGTGTATGACGTTAATGTGTCCAATATTTACCCAGAAACAGTGGTCTCTACAAGAACAACACAATATAAATATTACAAAAAATTATAATTATATTACAGACACAAATAAACAACACACTACAATACTGTAGTAATCCCGCTGTTCTTGGCAGACTGATATTAATTTGCAATTTCATGGCTGTACTGCAAATATAATGCCCAATACAATAACGAAAATGGTAAACTTATTGTTGTGACTCTACAGCAAAAATACTATGGCTAAATTATGGTTACTACAGTAAAACCGTGGTCAGAAAACATTTTTGAACAGCTGAATACATGTAATCATTACAACAATGAAAATAACGGTTACGTCCATTAATAATGTAGCTTGTAATCAACAAATGACGTGCTAATTTTACATTTACATTTAGTCATTTAGCAGACGCTTTTATCCAAAGCGACTTACAATTGGGGAGTACATAAAGCGATTAATCTTGAAGAGGCAAACATACAGAGGAAGTGCCAATAACACCAAGTCTCAGGCATTGTTCAAATAAGTACATGCTAGCAAGGGAAGGAGAGAAAGATAAAGAGAAAGATGAAGATTTTGAAAAAGTGAAAGAGTTTTTTTTTTTTTTATATAGTCAAGTAGAGTTGAAAGAGATGAGTTTTCAGTTGTTGCTTGAAGATTGACAGAGATCCAGCATTCCGGATGGGGGTGGGAAGATCATTCCACCGGCCAGGAACGGTGAACGAGAATGTTCTGGAGAGTGATTTTGAGCCTTTCTGTGATGGTACCACGAGGCGTCGCTCACTAGCAGATCTCAGGCTTCTGGAGGGGATGTAAGTTCGTAATAGTGAGTGGAAGTAGGTGGGTGCTGAGCCTGTGATTGTTCTATATGCAAGCATCAGTGTCTTGAACTGGATGCGAGCTGCAACCGGGAGCCAGTGCAAGGAGACAAAGAGAGGTGTAACATGGGCTCTCTTGGGCTCGTTGAAGACCAGTCGTGCTGCTGCATTCTGAATCATTTGTAAAGGTTTGATTGTGTTTGATGGAAGTCCAGCTAGAAGAGCATTGCAGTAGTCCAGTCTAGAAATGACAAGGGCCTGGACAAGAAGTTGTGCAGCATGCTGTGTAAGGAAGGGCCTGATCTTTCTGATGTTGTGTAGTTCAAACCTGCAAGATCGAGCAGTCTTTGCAATGTGCTCTTTGAAGGTCAGCTGGTCATCGAAGATTACACCAAGATTTCTGACCGAAGCTGATGGGGTAATTGTTGACGAACCTAACTGAATCGTGAAATCATGCTGTAGAGTTGGAGTTGCAGGGAAGACATAATATAATGCTAATAATGACAAACAATACACAGAAACGGAAATTGTAGCCATGTTCATTACTAATTTGGTGTGCAAACAAATAAACCTACGCTGAACTATAGTAAACAAATAAAGTTTGGAAACGAACAAAGTTTACTAAAGTGATGTCACATAAAGTATCTTAACCTCTGATTGATGCGCTGAGAATGCGTTGAATTAAACAACAGAAGCAGACCGCCGCAGTGTTTTCTTCTTCTGCGAATTCAAACTTCCCGCTGTGCCGGAAGAGCGCCACGAGAGCGCTAGCGGCTGAAAGAATATTGCATTCGTTCATCGAGAATGAACTTTAAATGCACCCCTTGCAATTCCCGGTGAAACTGCTTCATTGTATCTAATCTGACTGTTTTCAGTGTTTACATGTATTAACATTACATTTCTAAAGATCGCATAGTACACAAAGAGTTTTCTTAATGACTTCCATGTACAATACTATGTGATGCATACAGAAAAATTATGAATATTTTTAAAGGAAAACAATGAAATGTTATTAGATATTATACAGTGAAAATGCATATTATTTCCTTAATTCAAATTTAAATGCTAGTCATGTAAATATAGTCAACATTCAATCAATAATTTTCTCAATAACTCCCATATAAAACTATTTGTCACTAAAAGATATGTACAGAAAAAAGAGTAATTTATGTGAAAGAAAAAAAATAAGCAAAAAAGTTAAATGTAATACAGTATTATAATTTATGTTTAATATAACATAATATAATTTACATATAATATATGATACAAATAAATTATATAACGTGTGTGTGTGTGTGTGTGTGTGTGTGTGTGTGTGTGTGTGTGTGTGTGTGTGTTTAACAAATATATTAAAAATAAATAAAATATTAATATTCTAAAAAAGTATTCCATACTCTAAAATATCACATTTTATGTAAGCAATGTATGTATGTTTATTGTTAGGCTATAATCTCCTTCTCATTATATTAATATCATATAACATTATCAAATAATAATCTAAAATATAACAGTATTTTATAATATATTACACCTGTGACTTTTTAAAACATTATTTAATTTAGAAACACCCTGAAATAAGCAAAACGCACCTAAAATAAGAATGAAGTTTCAGTTCAGTGGAATATTCTCAGAAATATATCAGGATGTCTTTTTTTATTCCGACTGCTTTGATCCCTACATGTTAAACATGTGAATTATTTGTCCTAAAAACGCTCTTTACTACAATATCTCATCAAAACAAATTGTTTAAAGTATATAAAAGTCTGTGAATCTTAATAAAAGTCGTGTTGATCATCTGATACGGTGACAACGCATCAGCTGAGAGGAGGATGCTATGAAGTCATACTGCTAGGCGCACACGCTTCAAACGTAAACACACCGAAAAGGGTAGATTTACTCATTTTACCACTTTAATATTGTATAAATATGACAAGTATAGTGTTTCGACATGTTTTTAGTTGTTTTGGGATATCTCTGGATGTTTATTTCGTCGGTTTGTCGTCGTTTTTGCACAACGGCGCCGCGAGCGCAAGCTAACTCTGAAACTGAGAAGTTCAGCAGCTAAAATATATTTACTGTCAAACATAAGCAATATGTACTTGGGCTCAGTTCAACATTCTATACATAAAGATAGCGTTGATAGGCTTTAAGTTAATTGTTTTTGTATGTTTAGGTTGTGAGTCTATTGGAGGATGGCGTTTGTGAAAAGCGGATGGCTGCACAGACAAAGTGAGTGTTCATTACTCCCTATTTATGTCCTTAAAATCCTTCGTTTTAGTGTTTTTGGTGTCTAATTTTAGAATGTTTTGCAATTCATATTGCATTTTATTCAGCAAGGAAGACATGCACGAATGGTTTCCTTTCCTCTTGTTATCTTGTCATGAGTTTGTACAGCTGAACTTTGGCTCAAAACCTTGTGAGCTGACTATCTATGCTAGGCTGTATCTTCTTTGTCTTGTAAGTCTAGTGTTTTAAAGTAATTTTTAGATGATGACTTCATTATTTTTGTTTGCTTACTTGCTTGAACAATCGAGGTCAGATTACATTAACAAGTAGTCTTTTTTATATAATATTTTAATTATTTTATACTACATTCATAATATGAAAAATGTAATATGATACAGTACAGTTTGTAATTAAATTATTTTATAATGAAATTTTAATTTTTTAATTATAAAAGGTAATTAAAACATTGCTGATATTAAACTTATTGTCTAAATAAATTGTAATAAAAATTATTGTTTATTTTGTAGTTTGCTGTCAAACGATTAATCGTATCCGAAAAAAGTTTTTGTTTATATATGTATGTGTGCTGTCTATATTTATTATGTGTATATATAAATACACATACAATATATATTTAGAAAATATTCATATTCTACGACGGCGTTTTAGTGCCACATAAAAAAATAAAAAAAATCTAAGATTACGAGAATAAAGTCGTAATGTTACGAGAATAAAGTCGTAATGTTACGAGAATAAAGTCGTAATGTTACGAGAATAAAGTCGTAATGTTACGAGAATAAAGTCGTAATGTTACGAGAATAAAGTCGTAATGTTACGAGAATAAAGTCGTAATGTTACGAGAATAAAGTCGTAATGTTACGAGAATAAAGTCGTAATGTTACGAGAATAAAGTCGTAATGTTACGAGAATAAAGTCGTAATGTTACGAGAATAAAGTCGTAATGTTACGAGAATAAAGTCGTAATGTTACGAGAATAAAGTCGTAATGTTACGAGAATAAAGTCGTAATGTTACGAGAATAAAGTCGTAATATTTCGAGAATAAAGTCGAAACTACGAGAAAAAAAGTCGAAATGTTATGAGAATAAAGTCGTAATGTTACGAGAATAAAGTCGTAATGTTACGAGAATAAAGTCGTAATATTACGAGAATAAAGTCGTAATATTTCGAGAATAAACTCGTAGTAATACGAGATTAAACTCCTAATATTTTGAGAAAAATCACAGAATTGCTAGAAACAATGGATGTGGAGGATTTGGTTAAATCCTACTTTAGATTAGGATTTAACAATAAGGAAATTCTTTGTCTTTTGGCGCATCAGCACGGAGTTATAATTAGTAAAAGGACACTGCAGCGGTTATGTAGGAAACTTAATTTATTCAGAAGAAAAATAACGACGTCTCAGTACTTCAGCCGGGGTCCCAACGCGTTGTGGCATTATGGCATATTCGGAGACGTCGAGCTACCAAGTTCAACTCCTTCAGGGTCGATTTCTTGATCACCATCCCCACATAGTCTCTTGAGAAACAACATATCCTCTTGAATAGCACGCAGATGTAACCATCGACCACTGGTCGCCATCTCAGACTGCACAAAAGAGGCAATTTCCTCAATGTCTGTCTGATTTTTTCTTCTGAATAAATTAAGTAATAATAAGTAATAATTAAATAAATTAATTAATACGACTTTATTCTCGTAATATTACGACTTTATTCTCGTAACATTACGACTTTATTCTCGTAATATTTCGACTTTATTGTCGTAACATTTCGACTTTATTCTCGAAGTGTTTCGACTTTATTCTCGTAACATTTCGACTTTTTTTCTCGTAGTTTCGACTTTATTCTCGTAGTTTCGACTTTATTCTCGAAATATTACGACTTTAATCTCGTAATCTTAGATTGTTTTTTTTTTTTTAATGTGGCACTAAAACGCCGTCGTAATATTCTTATATTTTATTTTATGTATAAATATATTTTATATAAACAACATATTTTTATTTTATATATATATATATATATATATATATATATATGTACACACACAGACAGTACACACACACACACACATATATTATGTAAACAAACTTTTATTTTGGATGCGATTAATCGTTTGACAGCACTAATTTAAAACACACACAATGTAATTTCAAAAATAATAATTGAATACAATTTTAGAATTTTAAATTCATTACTAATTTTATTCTAAAATCTGTCAGGCACCATCTTGCGGCGCTGGAAGAGGAACTGGTTTGACCTCTGGTCAGATGGACGTCTGGTCTTCTACGATGACCAGCAGCGGCGGGACATGGAAGACGAGATCCACATGAAGGTGGACTGCATTAACATCCGCAACGCCAGCGCGTGTAGAGGTGTGTGTGATCCGCACTTCAGTCTTCATATGCCGTCTTTCCTTCTGCTTTCGAACCGCGGAAGATGTGAAAACCTCAAAAGTGCCTTCTTATGTAGTGCGTGACAGATTTTTGCAAGTCGTTAGTCCAACAGAGGATGGAAAAAGTAAATAAGCAACCTGGAAAAGTCCTCATGTGGTCATATTATTCATTATTTATTTCCAGAGCTCACGCCACCTGAGGGCAAAAGCAAAGACTCCCTCCTGCAGATCGTCTGCCGGGACGGTCGAATCATCAGCGTCTGCGCAGACAGTGCAGACGATGCTTTGTGAGTCAAATTTTCTATTATTATTTAAAAAGTGTTCTTCAAAATTCTATAGTTTTGATACTAACTCGATGTATTTTGGCACAGAGCTTGGAGCATGGCACTTCAGGACGCCAGACTCAACACTGTGAGTTACACAAAATCAGTCTGAGTGGGAAAATACTTTCACATTTAAGCTTCCCAGTAGCGCAGCTTCTGGAGCTGATTTCAGAAGCGGTACAGACGCATTTGCTGACATGGCTTGGTGTGTTTTATAGAATGTGCCGCCGCCTCAGTTCGGTTTTGCTGAGGACGTCGTAGCGTCAGCTCCTCCACCCTATTCTGAATTAAACCCAACTCCACAGGTAATAAATACATTTGAAGAAAAATGACAAATGGTGAAAAAATCTTGTATTTTACTTGGATATCCAGCTTATGTTGTTGCATGTGTTTTAAAACTCTTTTTAGATGTTGACTGTCATTTCTGTTTGATTATAAACTTGTTTGTCCAGGACGAACAATTGAGGTCGGATTAGGTTTACAAACAATACTTGAACATATATTGGCTGCTATAAAAAGAATATCGATCCCAATAAAACACTGCTTCAAATGATGCTTTCCGTTTGAACTAGTTCATCTGATCAAAACAGGACACTAATGTAGATTGTTTTGCCTAATATTCTAATTCTGCATTTTTTTATCAAAATTAATTATAATGGATATTTTTTTCAATTATAATTTATTAAATGGGATAAAGAATTATAACTTACCTAAATGTATTATACATGTATTTTATTATGTGAAGATATAAGTGAATTTTATAATTTAATTTGCATTTAATTTGCACATTATTAAAATATAATTAAACATAACTCTCTCTCTCTCTCTCTCAATATATATATATATATATATGAGAGAGAGAGAAAAAAAAGAAAGAATAAATGAATAAATATTCCAGAGCCAATAGTAAAGAATATTGGTAAATAATACAATTATTTAATCGTGTTATAATGCAATTTAAAAAATAGCATTTATAATGATTACAAATAAAGTAAAATGTAATTAAATATAATGTAAAACTAAATAAAAAATATATAAAAATAGTTGCTTTATGATAGAATTTGTAATAATTGAATAACATCATGTTATAGTTTATTTTTTTCATTAAATATATAAAATATCGATACAAATAATTTGAATATAAAAAAGGGGCAATGATCATGCATGATTAAAGTGTAAATACTCTGAAATATATATAAATGTATTAATTACATTGTACATAAATTATAATGCAATAATTTAAATTATAGTAAAGATCATTTAAAATGTAATTGAATTTGAGAAAAAAAGTAAGTAATATAAATATTCTATATTTAAATGTTATGAGCATCCAGGAAAAATTGTAAAACTATATATTTATGCTAGTGTTGTCAAATAATTAATCACATCCAAAATAAGTGTTTGTTTACATAATATATGAGCGTGTATATTTATATTCATATCATTTATCTCATATAGAAATATATTTAATATATAAAAGTAACATATTTTACTTTGATATAATGTTTGTGTATTTTATAAATATACTCCGTACACTCATATATTATGTAAACAAACACAAACAATTCAAAAAATCAAATAAGGAGCCGATAGATCATGCATCCCTGATTTTCGTCTAGGTTTTCTATCCTGATGGATACGGTGGATATGTTCCTCATCCTCCTTATTCCACACAGATGGTCTATTCCGCAGATGGCCAGCAGTATGCAGTTGCCTACCCGTATCATTATCAAGGTAACAGGAAGTTTGTTGACTTTTGACAAATAACCTTTATGTAGTTTGGTTGACGTTTGTTTATTCGTGTCCATCAGGCGGATACGCACCCGGCGTCAACCACGTGATCATGCAGGAGCGTCGGCGTGACGACACCGGTGATGTTGCTCTGGGGATGCTGGCCGGTGCTGCGACAGGATTGGCCCTCGGCTCCCTGTTTTCCGTATTCTAATGTGTTTGTATGAACCCAGCCCAACCCCACCTGACCTACAGCGCAGGAAACCCTTCCTGTGTTGTTCTAACTTTGCCTTTACGCCTCGTAATGCGCAGGTCTGATAATGTAGCCGGGCTGGACGAACATTCGCTTACTTTTCTGTGTTTGTCTTTGAACCAAAGCTTTTGTACTTCTGATTAGGCACCAACAAACGCGTTTGCTTTGCAAATTTAATCTGTAGCATACAAAGATATACACTAAAATATTGGCGGCTGGACTTAAGATAAGGGTTTATAGATCAGTCGCTGTTTAGAAACACAAAGTGTCTATTGTTGAGTCTAAAAATGTGTTGATTTTATACTAACGATGCCCTAAGAAATGACACGGGCCTTGATGAGATGAATGATAGGCAAGTAGTCTTCCTTGTTACTTCTAATTAGAAAAGAAACCGTTTTTAGTGTCGTTTGCAGATGCAAAGCCAAAATTGTTGAATATGTTTGCGACCGTCTCGGTTAAAAGGAATAGTTCTCTCAAAAAAGAAAATTGATCTCTAATTTTGTGTCTTTTTTTTTTCTCTTGAGTATTAATACAAAATGTAAAACATTATTCACAATGTTTGTGATGGATGTGATAAGGGAAACTTTAGGGAAAAGTCGGGATTTACACAATTACATCATGATTTGTTCTTTACTGTACTTTGACTTTGTGTTTTCATAACAGGTATATAAGTGATAATAATCGTAAATGTTTAATGCATACAAGATGTATCAGTGGATTTCAGGTCATGGTTTACTTCAACTCCGGTCCTTTGTTTATAAATGTTTGTGACTGAGTGTAATGGACCAGTGATTTAGAAAAATGACATTTTTCATCTGACACCATACTTTATTGCTTATATATTTTTACATGTTAATATATACCCACATAATCATCCGTGTTATTTATAAACTATTAAAATAAGATGTCTTGTGATTCTTTGGGTCAGTTCATTCATTACGTTTCAGTTTACTATTGTTTATAATAAAACACAAAAACATTACATAAAGAAAATATAGTGTTTTTATAGGCTAGAAAAAAAATCACATTAGGTCACATGGCGTGAATAAAAGAAGTTAGGTTACTGAATTTCGCTGCGTCAGTGTGTAAGGGCGCCACCTGCTGTTTAGTGTCATTATTTGCTTGCGATTACTTTTAAATTAGAATATGAAGGTCAATATTTTTTGTCACTCATTTCAGAAAGTGAAACCCATATTATATAGATTCATAACACAGAGTGAAATATTTCAAGCCTTCGTTTCTTGAAATGTGGATGATTATGGATTATATAAATATTTTACTTTACATGTAATGAATCTAAAATAAATGAAAGTTTCACTTTTTCAAATAAGTTACAATAATTTTTTTCTGCAAAATTCCAATCTTTTGAGATGTACCTATATATTATAGGCATTAGATGAAAATAAAAACGGTACAAGGCATGAAAAACACAGAGCAGAATCACGCGATTAGAGGTAGTTTAAACATTTTATTTACAGACGAAAGTAGAAAAACAGACACTTCAAAGAAAGAGGTCTGCACACCCAAAACATGAATTCACATATTTGTCAACACTTTTTCACAGCTCACTGGTTGTCTGATTATTTAGACTAGTCGTTTTTGAGTCTTATTTTGGCAATAAGGTAGATAACCAGACATTGAGGCACAAGTGACCAAGTTAACAAATACAATTTATCTTTTTTTTATCTCTCTCAAAAGTCAAAATAAAAATATTATGACCCATTTGCAACAAACCATTTAAAATTAAGAGGATTTTTAGTGATCTGATTGGTTATGTTCAGGATAATATTAAGACTCACAAAATTGTTACACCCCCCAAAAATATGTCAGGGTTAAAGACTGACCAAAGATTTAGAAAAATAAAATATGGAGAAGGAGCTTTGTAAACATGGAAAAATATAAATAAATGCCACGCGAATCCTGCAAATATTCATCCCTCCTGGCCAAAGTCCTCAGTGAACTTCTTCAGCTTCTCCAGATCCTTCTCGTTCACAGTGGGCTTGGTATTCTCGAGTGACCTCAACATGTCCTCCTGAGACACACAGACAAGAAGATCAAAACAAGCTCTGGGAATTTAGCTTTTTTTTCTCCACTTGTTGCAAACTAACCAAGCTGACTATCGGCTCCAGGAGTTTATCGCTCGCTACATCCACCCAGGTCATGTGGATCGCGCCTGGGTCGTTTGGAGAGCAGGGTGTTAAGAGGTCATCCACCACAACATCTTGGTTGTTCCATGCCTTTCCTCTGACCTGTTAAAACAGACAAGAGAGGACGGATTCAGCTCGATTAGATGCTTTACTGACTTTTTAATCTCACTACGGAGACATATATATATATTTATATACTTTTCATGCAATTTTGAGAAAAGAAAATGTCAGAGTTACAAGATATAAACTTTTTTCCCTCACACTCAATCTTGCATTTCTCACCTTTAAAAAAAAAAAATACTTTCAGAATTGCAAGATATGAAGTCTGAATTGTGAGATATAAACTCACAATCCTCAGAAAGAATGTTGGAAAACAAAACAAGAGTCAGAATTCTGAGATAAAAACTTGCAAAAAACTATTATTTTATTTTTTATTCTGTGGCAGAAAAAAGAACAGAATTTTGAAGCCTATTTCTCCCATGGGATCAAAAAAAAAGTAATCGTGAAGGTAATTTTAAAGGTAATTCAATTGTAATTTTATTTCACAATTTAGACTGTTTCATGAGATATAAACTCAGAATTGTGAAATGTAAGAATTCTGAGAAAAAAGTCTGAATTTTAAGGTTTTCTATCTCATAAATCCGATTCTGTTCTGTGAGAAAACCTCAGAAATCCAAGATAAAAAGTTTGAATTATGAGACAAAGGCGTAATTACCTTTTTTTAAATCCCGTGGTGGAAACAAGCTTTCATACAAATGTCATTCCGTACCTTTTTGAAGTGGGACGCAGACTGAACTTTGCGGATGGGCTGCATGAGGGCGTCACGGACGACGATGCTGATGTCAGCACCTGAGTAGCCACCAGTCTTCTTCCCAAGAGTTAGGAAATCATCTTCATTGAGGCTATTGAGAGTGGAGCCGAGGTGCAGCTTGAACATGGCGGTGCGGGCGTGCTGCTCAGGAAGAGGGATGTAGATGCGCTTTTCAAACCTATAACCATGAGACAATAATAAACCAGTGCCTTTCAAGAAAGGAGAATTTGAGTGGATTTGCATGACGCACCTTCTCCTGATGGCAGAATCCAGCGTCCAGGGGATGTTCGTCGCTCCAAGGACCAGAATTCCTTCATTGTCATTTCCTACGCCTGCGAGAATGAGAAATGAATGTTTATAATCAATAATATAATAAATAATGAAAACTATTATGAAGACAAAAACTATTAACAAAATGATTAAATAAAAATAAAAGACTTAAATTTCAATTGATTTTTTTTTTTTACATTATTACGTTTTTGTAATATTTTATATTAAATAATAATTCATAAAGATGAATATAAATAAATTGGTAAAATATTATCTGGAAAGTATGATCAATTCACAATAATTATATAGAATAGCATTATAATATTGAAAGCTATTATGAACAGAAAAACATGTTTTTTTAGCAAAAATATAACTAAAATGTTGACTTTAATATGATAAAATATAATATACATAATAATAATACAATTTAATATTACGTTATCACATTATGATAAATACACACACACACACACACACACATTTATAACAAATACAAAATTTAATTGTGAATTTATATCATGCAATTGTGACTTTACAAATTTACAACACAAAATAATGATATAAACTCAGAATTCTAAAAAAATATCAGTATTTTTCTCCTCAGAATTGGACATTATAACTTATATGTATATATATATATTTCACAATTTTGCGAAGAAAAGAATTGTGAGATACAAATTCTCAATTGTGAAAAAAAGTCAGAATGACCTTTTTTATTGTTTATTCTGTGACAGAAACAGGCTTCCATACTTCAGCAACCCAACAGAGGATACGTGGTTTAGAGAATGGATCGATGGATGGATTATTATGTTAATATAATATCGAAATAAATACATACATAGCATTTATATATAAACTAAATAAAAACTATTTCTGAACCATTAACACTAAACGGGAATTGAACCTGCATAAGAAAAACAAAAGATGTCACATTTTCAAAACTATAACAACCCTGCCAAATGAGACTCAGACAGCGCCAAATTTGCTATTGCGACAAAGCTATCGCTAGTTTTGCGTTTACCTTGCATCTGGACCAGAAACTCAGTCTTGATCCTGCGGGCCGCTTCGCTCTCGTTCTCGTTTCTGGAGCCGCACATGGAGTCGATCTCATCGATGAAGATGATTGAAGGCTTGTGCTCCCGAGCCAAACTGAACAGATTCTTCACTAACCTAACAGACAATTACAGAATTAACAACAAACATTTTAATGTGACGTCAAATGATATATAATATATTCCCACTTAACATTTGAGGAGCACTCACTTCTCGCTCTCTCCCAGCCACTTAGACACCAGGTCTGATGATGAGATGGAGAAGAAGGTGGAGTTGTTGGCCTCGGTAGCTACTGCTTTAGCCAGGTAGGACTTTCCCGTTCCTGGAGGACCAAAGAGCAGAATCCCTCTCCACGGAGTGCGTTTCCCTGCAGATAGTGATGAGCTTTAGAACACTTCAGAAGACATTTTCAGACATATCAAACATATACAAAAATCATAATCACGATTATTTTGGTCAATATTGTAATCACGATTATTCAAAACGATTATTAGTGGACCATATGACCAAAACTTTATATGAAATATCTATTTAAAGATAGTGATATATATCAAATATATATTTTCTGTAAATAAGGTTGCTATGACATCTACATTTCAGAGACCAGCGAAATGTCACGATCCTCAATACCACAGCATATCAGTGTAACTAATATTAGCAAAATAAAAAATAAAAAACTCAAAATTATTGAAACGAATTAAACTGCCAGTAATAATAAAGCTAAAGAATACAATAGAATACAAAAGAGACAAATGAAACTATAGAGAAATTGAATAACCTGATGTAAAATAAAATGGCATAGTCTTCATTGTAAGAATTTAACTTCCTTTTTTTTCTTATTGAAGCAACAAAAGTCCTTCAGTCAAGAGCAGAGAGTGATTTTGAATTTGTCTTTTGTTGTTTGATTATTAATATAAAACAAACAGTCGCAGCAGAAATATAGCACGCTGTCACTTTAAGAGCCGTATGGATCCATTTTACTGTTACACAAGTATTTTCATCCTCAACTCTTTATGTTCGTTTATTACATAACCGACAAGGGTTTACATTAATAATCTCTAAGCGCCGCATTTTGACACATCTTTGCATGTATTTGAGCGTTTAGACACTAAAAGATGACTTTACATGTCTGTGTTATGTTCCGTCTCTGAGTGCATACACAGTAATCTTCCCGAGGAAGCGCATGTCACGCTTCTAAAAACAAAAATACATCTAATCAACTTAAATAAATCAAGCACGTCCCATTTTACTAAAGTCTCGTTACATGATTTGACTGATTTGCACATGAAATTGGCCTTTTATGGAGGAACAAAAAAGCACAGCTGGAAAGAGGGCGGAATGAGGCGCAATAATCATTTTATCTCGATTACAGTATTTTCATAATCGTTGGAGGCTGAAATCAAAATTGAATTTCGGTTAATTGAACAGCCTCATCATACCAGTGAAGAGATGAGGGAATTTGATTGGCAGGATGACTGCTTCTTTAAGGGCCTCTTTGGCTCCTTCCAAACCAGCAACATCATCCCACTTAATGTTGGGTTTCTCCATGACAATAGCACCTGGGAAGCATGACAATACATGTTTTTTTTTCTCCTGTTGTGGCTTCTTTAAGACAGTCTGTTAAAGACAAAATGTTGTACCTTGGAGTTGACTCTGGAATTTCTTTTTCTCTGCATCGCAGTCATCACCGTCAGTCCTGTATAAGATTACATTTAGCATTATGTTTACTCCGTGTAACAGGTAGTGGATTAGTCGATTGAGCAGGAAGTAGATCCTCTCACCCTTTATCGTCAGACTGGGGAACTTTGACAGGTTTGGAGGGCGGCGCGCTCTCTATCTTCTTCAGGTACTGCTTGAGCTGCTCCGCTCGGTCCAGATAATCAGCACACTTCGCTCTGATGCTCTGCTTGGCCTTGTCGCCCTGAGCTTCATCTGCATCATAAACAATCACAGTAATAATAAAACATATGCCATCATCAGGCTATGGATTCTTGCTCAATGATCTGCACTGAATACATTTAGTGTTTCCAACACGTTGATTTATTTGTGGTAGTCCGCCACAATATCCACATCGACCGCCACAAAAACCCACAGCCCGCTGCCATCAGTTCCCGCATCTCACACAAACGAGCGTGACCTCAGCACTATATTTAGCATCTTTCAGGCCCTTTTAGCGGCTTTTTCCATACTGACAAACCTAGCAACTGTTTTGAAAAAACCTGAGCTATCGTTCAGTTTGAAAATGCCGCCAGTAGCCTACTGCCCCGCGAGCGCGAGGTCTGACTCCCGGCGCAGTGTCGCCTCTCTCGGTGTCTGTTCTGAGAAACAGCGCATTCAGTTAGCCGTAACGTAGCCGACTCCTCAATAAACCATTTACAAAACAGCGTTTCCAAGCACTTCTCAAAACAACCACTAGGTGTTTGTTTCATGAGCGCTCAGACCCGAGATTTTCCCCACGAACGTTTCAGCAGTTAGTATCTCTGTCGACTGAACAGCCATGACATTAATTATGAATTGATCAGTCTTTTGCACGCCAAAGTCAATTTCTACATATGAATATCACGCCAAATAAAAACAGAAATTCGTGCACCTTTATCACATAGCCTACAATAATTAATTAGGCTAGCTATTTTACAAATAGGAATACAACGAATTCACAACAATGTTTTACTTTCAAGCTGGCTACCCGTAAAATTGATCATGAAAAGTTCTTTAAAAGCATCTGGAATGTAATAAAGTCATTTTTAAAGCTGTTTTTAAAGCGTTTGCTGCATGGATAAAACAATTTATAATAAGCTAAATAATTCACATCAGACAAAATTGCGTTGCAGCAAATCTTTAAATGTTAAGGTATTCAGAACAGAAAAATAAAATCTGAAAATATAAGCAGCTATACGATTACAGGCTTAACTTGTTGATTTTTATCAAGTAAATACCGTTACGTGACTATTCACAAGCTAATTACGGTGTAAATGCTTGGAAATTATATTTAACGTTTTCAAGTCCATTCATTGCATGCAAGCCTCCCAATAATAGCAATAAGCTTTGTGTGTGTGTTTTTTATTATTATAACATAAAGTCGCATCTTTCTGTAAATTTTGAGATCGAATACAAGCAATAAATGTATGTAAATAAGAACCTTTTTTTGCGGAGTGTAATTTTCACATACATATTTTGAAGGTAAGTGGTTGCAATCAATGTATTTTAGCTACATTTAAACAAAGAAATTATATTGACTTTCAACATTTGTATTTATTTATTTAGGATAAATGTAGCTAAAATAAAGTGTTTGCTACCACTAACCTTATAAATGTATTATCATTTTCTTCATTGTGTCTACCGCTGGCACCCATCACAATATTTTATATATATGCTATAATACATTTGAGCTCATCCAAATAATAAAATTACTTACAAAATAAAATATTATAATGTATGCATATTGCATATTAACATATATATAAACAATTTCAAGTTCAACACTTTTTGTTCCATTCAGTTGTGGATGCCGCTGATTCACCGAGACCGCCACGGTTCAGAAAAGAGACGTGCGTTTGCTTTCTTTTGAAAAAAAATCCCTAGAAATACTATTTAATGCATTTTTCCTTACAAATTGTTTAATCAGCATAACAATTCGAGTAAATGTGTAAAATGTATGGCATGATGTCATCCTTGTAGAACAATGTGCATTTATGTTAAAATAGTAACATAAATGATCCAATATTTTTATTTATTGCAAAACGCTAAACCTGGGACCATTTTGGAGAGAAATGGGCTCTTATTTTAACCCGTATCATGGTGTGTGATAGTGAACTATGAATTTCTAATGGTGTTTGTATTTGCACTGTTCTAAACTTTAATATGTTATGTGCAAATATGTCTCAGATGCCTTACACATGCTTTTAAATAATTTTGCAAACTTTATGATTTAAATGGGGATGATTGTACTGAGAATAACTTTCATCTTTTCTTCAACTGAATTCTGTTTCTGTGCTGTTTTGATGTATTAAAAGCGTTGACAGTCAAAATTAAAACTGCTGGATGATAGATATTCTTCATTCTTTATGACAAACAAGATAATGTGAATTACAGAATGTACAATGTTTTTTAAATAAAACAATTGCAGTGTTCAGCGTTTATTATGACGCGGTAGAATCCACAGCTCAGTACTCAATACTCATGAGTACTTTTAAATAGGCTACTCTTTTACAAGTAGTTTTTTGGATGAGTACTTTTACTCTACTCACACTTCATTCTTTGGAAGGTAATGGTACTTTTACCTGAGTATGTTTTTTCAGTACTCTTTCAATCACTGGTGGCCACAAAATATTGACACTTTGGGCCCAATTTGGACATTTTCACTTAGGGGTGTACTCACTTTTGTGGCCAGCGGTTTAGACATTAATGGCTGTGTGTTGAGTTATTTTGAGGGGACAGCAAATTTACTCTGTTGTACAAGCTGTACACTCACTACTTTACATTGTAGCAAAGTGTCATTTCTTCAGTGTTGTCACATGAAAAGATATAGTAAAATATTTACAAAAATGTGAGGGGTGTACTCACTTCTGTGAGATACTGTGTGTGTGTGTGTGTGTATATATATATACACACACACACACACACACACACACACACACACACACACACACACACACACACACACACACACACACACACACACACACATAGGGTGTATTATATATAATAAAATATTATACTTCATAATTAATATGATAAGTACACAAGTAATGTTTTATTATCTATTAATAATATAGCATACATTATTAATATTTTATAATATATTAATATACTATTAATGTAAACATTTTAAATATGAATATAGAATGTTTAAATATGAATATAAACCAAAATAAAATATAAATATATTTTAAAAATTGCAGGTGAAATCAAAGTGAAGTTTATAAACAGTGGCTTTTGGCTTCTTACATTTTACCACGTGAAGAAAATACTGGATTGCATGCTGATAGAGGCGCAGAGCTTCCTCGTAGTTTTTGGCCTTGTCCTCCTCAGAGGCTCTGCCGGCCAAATCAATGGCTTTCTATTGTGCACAAGTACATATAGAAGAGACATTCAAAAGGGAAAAAATTATAATAATTTCTTACTAAGGCATACAATATTTCACACTTTGGAAATAACATAAAAAAAAAAAAAGGCAAATCAAATCAAATTATTCTGCACACAAGTGATATTTAAAATGTTTCAGACAAAAATAAAATATGAGATTGACTGTAGTTACACAAACTCCCATATATAGATTACTTCATCAGCAATGACAGGCCTGTTTAAATGCTTCAAATGTGTCTTGGACTGTCTGTGTTAAATAAGAAGATGTTATAGTGTGGTGTGATGTACGGATAACGTTAACTGGTTAAACCAGTTTTAGGACAGGCTAATGAATACGCAGGAGATTTAAAAAAAACTACGAGACAGGAGCTAAAACTTTACTATGTAACAGATCAAGAAGCACTTTCTTAAATGTATGTAACAGTCAACGTTATGTATCAAAATAATAAACAACTCACCTAAATATAACGAACACATTCATGTTTACCGGTTAAACAACACATAGTCTATAATATTCTAAACCTCAACAACATAATTATATTTTAGACAGTATGTTATCTAAGCATACGTTTAAACAGAAGAGAAAAATGATAACAAGTAACGTTATAACAATAGTTCACAAATCATATTAGATAACTTATAACAGCATGACAAGGTCCACTATTATGGCTGTCACACCGCTTTGTAAAGTCTCTTACCTGTAAATTGGCATTCGTCATTGTTGACGGTTTGTTGAAGGTGAAGATATAATACGTTACTGCGGGAACGGTTCAAATATATACATCTTTAAATGAACGTAACGCGGAATCTCGGTGTCTGTAAATCTGTGCTACTCGCGCACTTCCGCGTCGAGTGTTTACAGCGACGTCATGGACGACGGACGTCGAGCCACACCTTTCCCGCGCATCGGACACGCCTTCCCCGCGACGCGCGAGTTTTACTGTGAAAAATACAGGTTTACTGATACAAATAACATAAAATATACTGCCAGTAATAAAACAATTTTTTAATGTATAAAAATTACAATAATAAAACATCTATTCACATTTTAAGCAAATAAATGGATTTTTAAATATTTAATTCCCTCATAAAATATGTTAAAAACTAGCATTTTAGTTTATATTTATAATTTAAAAAAATAAACAGTTTACTACATTTCTTACACAGACAAAAAGCTAAATAAAATGTTAAGAAACACATTTTTAAGAACCAAGATTTTGACATTTCTTGAAGATAATATAAGGTCCAAAATGCATTTAATTGGATAATGAATATTGCAAGAAAAAAATACACATCAAAGAGCCAATAATCACAGTTTAGAAACAACTAAAATAAGTCAAATCAAAATTAAATATTGCAGCGATGTTTAAAATAAAATGGAATGAAAATAAAAAATCAAATCGTTTTTTTCAAATAGACAAAAGACGTTAAAAGCAGCATTTTTATTTATTGTTTTGACAAATATACACTTTAGCACACTTCTCACACAGACAAAATGCTACATAAAATGTTAAGAAAACAAATATTTATGCACCAAGATTTTAACTTTTCTAAAGAAACCATAAAGTCTGAATTCCATTTCAGCAGAAAATAAACATGGCAAGATAAATTACTCATCAAAGAGCCAAGAATAATCTTTTTCTCTTTTTTCTTAGCCAGTATTGATCTTTTTTAGTTGTGTTGTGACTGTCTGTTATTTGGTTGTGAAGTTTCTCTTTCTTTGTGTTAGTAGTCCTAGTATGACATAAACACTGATTAAAGCTCTTGTAATGAAAACATGCTATTCATTCAAATATATTTGCAGGCTACAAGACACTACTAAAATATCAATACCAAAATAATTTATAAAACAAATTCAACAAAAAAGCATAAGCTGCTTCTTACAAAATATACAAATTTGATAAATGCTTTAGACATAAAAAAAAGACAAATTCTGCTTTGCAGTGCATTTGTGTTGTTGCAAGCAATCAAGCACCATTATAAGATGGACTGTATGAGACAGGAAAGCAGCGGCTCCTCCCTCGGGAGGATGTAGTGCATTCATTTTTCATCAACCTAAAAACAAGGACATCAGAGAGAGCTAAGAGCAAACCCAGCAGTCATCAACTCCCTCCGTTCAGCAGCGGCAGGCGCAGGACTCTCAGGATGCGCTCGTTCTTCGTCAGAGCCTCCGGCAGTTCATTATTCTGAGGAGAGAACGTGCCATAAAAACACTGCAGGACATTCATAACTTAAAACCTTTAAACTACATACAACCTTTTACCTAGAATTTTACCTACACACACACGTACACACGCACGCACGCAGACACACAACACACACACACACACACACGCACACACACACGCACACGCACTCTCTCTCACACACACACACACACACACACACACAAACACACACACACACACACACACACACAGAGATATATACATTTATTTTTGCACGTGTGTGTGTGTATTCTAATATATATATATATATATATATACACAAAATAAATAATTTAAATAGATATTTAATAATATATATCTTTTAATATTTTATTTAAAAAATAACCTTTTGCAAGTTGTCCATGTAAAATATTAATGAAATGTATATATATATATATATATATATATATATGTGATATATTTAAATATTATTTAAACATAATTTGTAAAAACATAATTTAATACGTAAAATAAAGTACTACTAATAATAATTATTATTTAAAAATAAAATACTAATTAATTGAATATAAAAGCTAAGGATGAAATTATTAGTATATGAGTATTTCAATAAATAAATAATTATAATTAATATATCAATATTTTAATAAAGAAATAATTAATTATATATATATATATATATATAAATTAAAATAATAATTGTGTAATTTATTGATGTACATCAATAATTATTATATATTTGGGTTTGTTTTGAACAATTTAAATAAAGTCTACAAATAAGATTAAATACATATATTGGATGGATGGATGGATGGATGGATGGATGGATGGATGGATGGATGGATGGGACAGACGGATGGACGGATGGGCAGATGACGGACCAGATAGATGGATAGACGGATAGACGGACGGATAGATAGATAGATAGATGGATAGATAGATGGATGGATGATGGACGGACAGACTGATAGATGGACGGACTGATGATGACGGATAGATGAGCAGACGGAATGGATAGATAGATGGAGCAGGAGATAGATAGATGGACGGATAGATGACGGATGACGGGACGGATGATGGATGGACGGACAGACGGATGATGACGGATAGATGGATAGATGGATGGATAGATGGATGGATGGATAGATAGATGGATGGATGGACGAATGATAGATGGATGGACGGACGGATCTGGATGGATGGACGGACGGACGGATGGACGGATGGATGGATGGATGGATGGATGGATGGATGGATGGATGGATGGATGGATAGATAGATAGATAGATAGATAGATAGATAGATAGATAGATAGATAGATAGATACAGACTATCTAGAAGACAGACAGACAATAAATAATAACAGTGCAAAATAATATTTATAATATATAACAAAACAAAATATAAAAATGAAATGCATATAAAAATATATGAATATATATATATATATATATATATATATATATATATACATATATAATATGCTACAATCTGCATGTCTCAAAGTCACCTTGTTGGGTAAAGCTGGATCAGCATTTGCCTTCAGCAGAAGTTCAACAGTTTTTGGATTCCCGCCCATGACGGCAGCATGAAGAGCTGTAGAACCGTTCTAGATTGCAGGACAAAACACACACAGTCACAACTGAACCACTTTCTGGACGTTTTGGACTTCAGATGATGCTGTCGTACCTTCAGAAGGCCGAGTGAAGGAGAGAACTTGAGCAGCTCCTCGATGACGTTACAGTGGCCTTTATGTGCCGCCTTGAACAGAGCTGTGGAGCCGTCCTTCAGTCAGAAACACCAGAGATAATACAACAAACCAGGCCGTAGTCAAACACTTCATGCATTTTTATAAGCTTCTTTTCTTTTCCACCTGGCTGAACAGTCTGATTCACACCAGGGCAGAATATGAAGAGATATGGGGAAAATAAATCTTTTTGAACATACTTTTCTATCTGCGTCACGGTCTGCACCTCGCAGCAGCAGAACTTTGACCACCTCACTGTGTCCCATCTGGGCTGCCATCCAGAGCGGAGCTGTGCCATCCTGACCCAAAAACACAATCAACATGGAGAACACAGTGAAATACATAACAGCAAACCAAACACTGCTAATCAAAACCAAACTACAGACCTCACGCGGTTGATTGACTTTAGCCCCGGTTGACAAAAGCTGCCGTATGACAGTCACATGACCCTCCTGGGACGCCAAAAATAAGGCCGTCGCACCATCCTGAAACAGAGAGGATGTGTATGATGAAAATGGTATTTAGAGAATATGACAATAGATAAGATGTACAAGAAACAGACAACAATACCATCTTTCATACATAAAATAGCATTACATTAAATGAAAACACCATTCACTTAAAATGTCATTAAAATAAAAAAATATTTCAATAACATTTATTAATTAAAAGAGTGTGTTAATATGAGTCTGTTAAACAAAATGACAAAACATAAAAATATAAATAATATAAAAAAATAAAAAAACTAACAAATAAATACATGTTTAATGAATTAATTTAAATTCATTAAATTAAAATTAAACATTAAATTAAAAAAATATTTAATACATATAATAACAAGAGCAATTAATAAAACACAAAGTAAACAAATATTACATTAGTTTAAAATAACATAATTTTACATTAAATAAATTAAGAAAGAAAGAAAGAAAAAGAAAGAAATATTGCATTAGACTGAAACAAGATTAAATAAAAATGAATTTTAAATAAATGCAATGATATTCTTTGCTAAAATTACTAAAATATTTCCACCAAATTATTTGAAAGCATTCAGTGTCTCCCAAAGATATGCTTTAATTGAACCTGTGTCTTAAGAGCAGCGTCTGAACTGAATCAGCACAAACACGCACCAGGCGTTTAGAACTCATGGGAGGAATAGAGTTGACTAACACTGAGCTGGTCGTGGACGTTAGCGCCGTTCTTCAGAAGGGTCTCCACCACTCTGGAGTGACCATACTGACAGGCCGCGGAGAGTGCCGTGCCGCCATCCTGCAGATCACAAACCAGTCCATTTATTCACAGTCACAGCATACCTCAGTCTCATATAGATCTCAATCACGCACCTTTGTCTGAAACTCTGTGGACGCTCCAAGTTCAAACAGGAGCTTGACAACTTCATTGTGGCCCTGCTGTGAAGCGAAGAAGAGAGCGGTGGAACCTGTCTGAAGAACAGAGACACCATCAGCAGCCGCACGCACACACGCACGCACGCACGCACGCACGCACGCACGCACGCACGCACGCACACGCACATGCACGCACGCACACGCACACGCACATGCACGCACGCACGCACGCACACACACACACACACACACACACACATCTGAGGAGTCATGTTAACAACCTGACACTCCAGTTCAGACAGAAATAACCTTTACTGCTACTTGTTGCTAGGGAGACATGAACAGAAATACTGCTGAGGAATATAAAATATTAAGAGCCAAAACAAAACAAACAAACAGATAGATTACATTAGATTTAAATAATACATTAAATTCAAAATCAAAAGAAAAACCTTAATATTAAAATAATTAATATATAGCATTTAATTAAAAAATAATTTATAAATATATCATATTTGTTTATTTATTTATAAAGGTTGTTATTAAATATTTTGATAATTATTATAAAAGGGTCTGACTATTTAATAGCAACAATTGTTTAAAACAAAACAAAGTATTGTTAAAATGTTTGTGGTGTCTGTATCACTGTTGATATATTATACAAACTGTGTATATTAATAATTTTCAGATTTGTATTATATATATATATATATATATATATATATATTTATACAAATTATAAAAATGCTAAAAAATATTAAAACAAAATGTATTAATTAAAAGAATGTGTTAATATGAATCTATAAAAAATAAATAAATAAACTAACAAATAAATAAATGTTGAATGAATAAATATATTTTATTAAAACAACATTACGTTAAATAAATATAAATAAATCAACAAATATTAAAAACCTCTAATTAAATTAAAAATAAACAATAAATAAATAAAACAATAAATATAATAAAATAATTGAATTAGATTAAAATAACTTTACTAAGAAATACAAAATTCTTAAAAATAAATGCATACATATATTAATGTGTAAATAAAAATCTAATGAAACATAATAATATATTGTATCATAAATATCATAATTACAAATAAATGCATACATATATTAATGTGTAATTGTTTTTAATTAAATATAATATATATGATATTTTATCATAAATATGATATTTAAAAATTAAATGAATAAATAAAAATGTATAAATAAAAAATAGAATTGAAAAAAAATACAAATAAAACACAATGAAGTAATACATAAATACATTTAATAAAATAAATAAATATATTAGATTAAAATAACTACATTGATGAAAAATAAAAATTATATAACAAATAAATTAATACATTTAATATAGAAAAATCCAAATAAAATATTACACAAATTTAATTAAATAAAAATCAAACAAATAATTACTGAATTATAATTAAATAACATAATATTAAACAACATGCCATTAAAATACATTAATAAATATAATAATAACACAATCAAATTAAATACAATAAAAACAAACATAATAAACTAAATTACACTAAATAAAATAAAATGACATTTTTCATCCAAATAAATAAAATCTTACTGAAATGTTTCGATGGATGTTTTCCGGTAGTTTAAGATGTGCAAATGTAATAATATGAGATAAAACACTGGAAATAGTCGATTATAAGAGCATCAGTACCTCTCTCTGCAGATTAACATCTGCACCTTGCATGATGAGTTCCCGGACACACTCGTAATGACCGCTGTATGAAGCCACCATTAACGCCGAGGTACCGTACTGTGAATACACACAGAGAGTATTATCATATGCCCTACCATCACTGGAACATTCATGAAGGATAAAGCTCGTACTCCGTCTTTGCAGTCGACATCCACTCGGCCGCTGTTCAACAACAGCTGAAGCAAAGCCAAGTTCCCTTTCCTCGCTGCCCAAAACACAGCGTTGGCAAGCGGCGTCTCCTTCTGTCAGACACACAAACAAACAAAATCACACAGAAACAGAAACACGCGAGCACAGACGATCATCATTTCTATGACAGATCGCAATATTACCTCATGCGGACATTAACATACAGTTTATATTAACATATTATCGAAGGATATCATCATAAATCTTCTTATGCAACAGGGTCAAAATTAAAGTAGTGTTGCTGAATAAAATATATTTTATCTTTAAAAAATCATTAAAGTAAATGAATTGAATAATACCAATTTAAAATTATAAACTACATTAATATATATATTAGTGCCGTCAAACGATTAATCGCGATTAATCGCATCCAAAATCAAAGTTTTTGTTTACATAATATATGTGTTCTGTGTATATTTATATAAATACAAACACATGCATGTACATATTTAAGAAATATATGTTATGTTTATATATTACTGTAAACATATTTATATATAATATAAAATATAAGAATATCAATATACAAACGTATATACATGTAAATATTTTCAAAATACTGTATATACTGTATGTATGTCTTTATATAAACATAATAAATAAACACACTATGAAGTCTCGTTCTGAATCAAATGATACGCGATACGATCGCTTCGAAACAGTGAATCGTTTGGCGACGACAGAGTTTGTTTGATAATATTCTTTGTTCGCGTTCTCTATATATTTTATTCGTTGTTTGAATCACCGGGAAAATGAAATCATTACAATTAGGCCAAACTTACAATGTTTTTATTAAATTGTGATCATGTTAAATACAGTTTCCTTCGTATTAAAAACATTTCATTACATGACACACATTTACTTACATGATTACATCTATGATTACACTTACATTAGGTTAGGCTATAACCTTACCCTGGAGAGAAGTTTTCTGCATTTTTCAAAAATCGCACCCTGTGTGTGTGTGTGTGTGTGTGTGTGTGTGTGTGTGTGTTTGTGTGTGTGTGTGTGTGTGTGAGTGTGTGTGTGTGTTTGTGTTTTTGTGTGTGTGTGTGTGTGTGTGTGTGTGTGTGTGTGTGTGTGTGTGTGTGTGTTTATGTGAGTGTGTGTGTGTGTGTGTGTGTGTGTGTGTGTGTGTTTGTGTGTGTGTTGTGTGTGTGTGTTTTTCAAATTAAAAGAAAATAATACATTACATCAAAATAATTCAAAAGTGTAGGATATGCTTTATGCTAAACAAAATGACAGTAAAAATATTTTATATTTATTATTTAAATTTTGTAGGGAAAATAAGACAAAAAAAATTGAAAAATATCCTATAGATAAAAATAGTAATAGTTTTTAGTCTATAATTGTTATAGCTTTCAATGCAATTTAATATAACGTTAATATATTATATAATATGATGCATTCTTTAGCGTAAACTACGGTTGCTATGGTGACTTTTAAAAGGGTGGGGTGGGCAGACACTCGTCAGAAGGCCATGCAGGCGCGCGTGACTGAGAGAAAAACTCTCCTAAATCGTTATTCGGTGACACGTTTATTATTGTTCGTCTTAAGGCATATTCAGATTATACAATTAATGTCTTACCAGAGCAAATGTTCATGTTTACCTTTAAAGACATGTTGTGAATCTCATTCGTGGCTCATCTCGCAGGTTCGCGCGGTGCTCTCTATAATGTCCGTCCGCTGCGCGCGTTCATCCCGGTGCAGGTCTGACCGAGCTTTACTGAAAAACAACACCAACAGGAGCGAGCAGCTTCTGCATCAACTGCGAATTCCCTCGTATCTCTCTCTCTCTCTCACACACACACACACACACACACACACACACACACACACACACACACAGAGGTGTTCGACTCGTCAATGAATCATTCTTATGAGTCGAATCTTTCCTATGAATCAGTTAAACCAGTTCACAAAACTGATCTGAACGTTTAGTTAACGAATCGATTACAACGGATAGTAAGGTAAGCTAGTCAAGTGTTTTATTTTGATTGTTTTTGATTCAAAGTAATTTATTTTACATAAATCGTTTTTTTATCAACTCACAAACCCACTGCAGTTCTTTGGGAAACCCCTGGGGTAATGTTAAGTTTAATGTACTTCATGATGTTGATAACAAATAATGGAATTTATTTTCTATTCGATTTAATTTTATCAATATGATTAATTTAATGTTAAGTTTAAAACAACTTAGGTAAAAAAGTATTTGTTTTCCTAATTTTCATCATACAATTTGTAATCACTAATCTCAGTAATGGAATACAATCTGTAGCTAAGTAATCTACCCAGCAGATATGTATATATATATAGACACACACACACACACACACACACGCACGCACGCACACACACACACACACACACACACACACACACACACACACACACACGCACAAACACACACTATAGCTATTCGCTATAATATACAAATATATTCTTTTTATCTTTATTCAATATGACAAAATAATTGGGTAAGGAAAATAGTGAGGCTATTTATAATATAATATGATATAATATAATATAATAATAGTTTACAGTGTAAAAAAATTCAACATATAGGTTATAGTAAATTATATTTAAAAATTCCTATAAAAATTGAAGTATGTTAAAGTATAAATTATATTAATACCCTTAAGTATATTAAATAAATATTTTTGCCTTTTTGTGTAGTAAAATAATTAATAACACCTATAATATATACAGCAGGTTATAGTAAATTATATTACAAAATATAGTCTATAGTCTATGTCTATAGCACTATATAGTCTATAGTGTAAAAACATATTTTAATAAATAGGCTATTGTAAAGAAAATGTTTTTATATTTATTATTTATATTTCATACAGCCAAGTGAAAATCAAAAGGCTATTCACTATAGTTTACAAATATAGTATACAAATATATATGTTTAATATAGTCTAAACATACAATATATATATATACACTATAAACATATGGGCTATAGTGTAAAATATAATATAAATGCATAATATAAAAACAGTCTATATAGTTATAAAAGTTATGGCACAAAAAAAACTAACGTTTTTGTTTAATAAGCCAAAGTAATTTTTATAAGGCAAATTGCAAGGCTTTCACTTGTTCCAGACTGTGCATAATGAAAGCCCCCAAATATGAGCTGCAGAGGCAATCATGGGATGAAGCGTAATAACGGGGGTAAATTATGACAGCATTATGACAGCACTGAAGAACACAGAGCGAAGTGAGATGAAGAAAGACAGATGACTCAGCAGTCACCCCCGTAATAAAGGCCTTGCTCTGCTTGGACTATACTTTGGGGATATAATGTCTGTAGTAGTACGTTCATTATATTCCAAACAAGAATCAAGTCAGACAAAACACGTCAGGCATCCAAACACTGCTGACTCAGTCCTCATTTGAATATTCAATAACAAACAAAAAGATGTTATATGAAGCATTACATTCGATTTCTTAGGACGATATTTGAGAAAGCTTCATGTGCTGCAGTGTCGGTGATTTTGGTGAAGTTGTTGGTTAGGGTTAAATGTTTTAGGTCTTGTTAATTAGTGGCTTCCTCTTGCAGGTATAGCAAGTTCTAACAGTATGGACACACCTTCAGCATGATGGTATATAACGCTGAAGACATGCGTCAGTTTCATCCACACGGCACTCCAAGCGCTCAGACACACACTTCCTGCAGAGCAACATGTTCGGTAAGTCTGGAAGGAAACGCATTTGTTTTGGACCTCATGTTAACATTAGAAACAAGTTCAGTTGTTGGAATATTTATGTGAAATATTTAGCTATTTCATTATTTAAATTCAATTGCTGAACCAAAATTCTTTTTTTTTAAATAAATAACTACTGTTTTAAATATTATAAACAAGTTCAGTGGTTTAAATATTTATGTAAAATATTCGGTTATAAAAATAATAGCATATACATTTATTTAAATTGAATTGCTGAAACAAAATGTAACTAAATTGGGCAAATTTTTGTAATTAATTAAATTAAATTTATTTAAGAGAAGTAAATCAGTCTAACAAATTAAAGGGGGGGGACGCAAACTTTCAGGTTATCCAAAATGATAAAATAAATAGCTGCAAATTGCCTAAACCTACATTGTTTTAGGTAAATAAATTATTATTAAGAGAAAAAAACTTTCAAAGTTTCGTATTTCTTTCCAATCCTTTCCAACTAGTTCTTTAAAAAAAATTGTAGATTTTTTTATTTAGTGCTCAATATTTTGATTTATTTATCTGTTCTCTTATTTATTTTTGTAAAATTGAATCAGTCTCAGAATAAAATAAAAAAAGGTTATCCAAAGTGACATAGTAAATAATCATATGTTTGTTTTAGACCTGTGAAAATATTATTACTATTAATTGAAAAGGAACCTGAATTGTGCTCACTATTCTTACTTGTTTGTTTGTAAACCTGAAAAACAACTCAAAAAATATTTTAGATCATCCAAAGGGATAAAGCTAATGTTTGTTTAAATGTAATGTGTGTTTTGTATAGACACGCATCAAGCACACTGGGTGGCGCTGTTCGCTCTCCTGACGTGGGCACCTCTGCAGGTGGCAGCAGACTCAGAAGAGGAAGCCCACTCAGACTGGACCATGTGGAAAAGCCTTCATCAAATATCCTATGATGAGGAGGTTAGAATCATTTGGGTGTCTTAAAGGGACAGTTCACCCAAAAATACAAATGTATTTGTCATTTTTTTACTCATATTCTTGCTAAGTGGAATACAACAGGAAACATTTCGAAGACACACTGAAATTTTTTTTTAGATATATAGTGCAAAAAAGAGTAAAACTATAATTTTGGGGTCAGTTGTTCCTTTAAAAATAAAAAGGTTTGAAACACTGTTGAGACGTAGTTTAAGTCAGTTTGTGGTTGTGGATTATATGTTATATGTATGTTATGCACTGCGTTAAACTTTATATTAAAGTTTGTCTTTATGACTGTAGAATGACGACGTTCACAGACAAATCATCTGGGAGACCAATATGCAAATGATTGAGAAAAACAACGACGATTTCCGCTTCGGATTGTCGACGTTCAACATGGCAATGAACAAATATGGTGACCTCGTAAGTATAACGCGTGAACATTTCAGAAACTGCTGTATTATCTTTGTTAAAGGCGGATTTATACTGACATCTAGTGGTGTGGATGTAACCGTAAAATATTTTATGGTCGATTTTGTGTTGTTTAAGATTATGTTTTATCTCATTTTCTCATCTTAAGACCAAGATGGAGTACAAACATTTGCTGGGTGCCACAATTAATGGGCCGATAAACAGGAGAGGAAAGGTTGCATCTGCTCAGTCACTCCGTGTCAATGCTAACAGACTGGGATTGACCAATGTGGATTATCGAGCACAAGGATATGTGACTGAAGTCAAAGATCAGGTGGATTTCTCTTTTAATTGATCATCGATATGCTTATTTGTATTCACACATGGCTTCTGTTGAAAATGATTATACTGTATGTTAGATGCTAAAATGATTGATTTGTCGTGTTTTTTCAGGGATACTGTGGGTCTTGCTGGGCCTTTAGCACTACAGGCGCCATTGAAGGACAGATGTTCAAGAGGACGGGGCGGTTGATGTCCCTCAGCGAGCAGCAGCTGGTGGACTGTTCCAGGTCATATGGCACGTATGGCTGCAGCGGAGCTTGGATGGCGAACGCCTATGATTACGTGATCCATAAAGGGTTGGAGAGCTCTGACACTTACCCCTATAATTCAGCAGTGAGTGCTCTTGTACATTGAGTCAGTTTTGAGATGTTTTAGTGTGATTCGGTCAATCTGAATGTGTGTTTTTTGGATCTGGTTTCATCAGGATGCTCAGCCCTGTTTCTACGACAGAAGTTCAGTTGTCGCCAGGATCAGTGATTACAGATTCATCCCAGCCGGAGATGAACAGGCACTGGCTGACGCCGTGGCAACCATCGGTCCAATCACTGTCGCCATAGATGCTGATCATCCAAGCTTCCTCTTCTACAGCTCAGGTAAGATTTTCACTTCCTTAGATTCAATTTACAACCTGAAAATATAAAAGAAAGAAAAATATATAATTTATATAAATAGTAAGTTTATTTTGTACAGTTTTACAAGTCAGTGGTTTTATAAGTTATTAATATTTTGTTAAAATAAAAATTTAATAGTAATATATACTAACTGCTAATTTTAACATACTGTTATTTTTATATTTACTTTAACTTTACATATTAACGATTATATTTTGTTCTATTATGTTAGTATGATTTTGTATATATAACATAAATATATGCACAAAATATATGTATTTATATAATATAAGTGTATAAATGTAATACAAATTTTATATACAGTATACAATCTATAAAATATTCTAAAAGTATAACAGTTTATATATATTGTACTTCACTGTCTAACTATAAAATGTTAAGATGCTAAATGTTAATATTAGTATGACCTTTTTATTTATATATATATATATATATATAAAAAACACTGTATATAATATATAGATTGATAAAACTATTCAATTATATCAATACAATTATTAAATTAATCACACTGTATATGTATATATATATATACACTGAACAAAATTATAAACGCAACACTTTTGTTTTTGCCCCCATTTTTTTATGAGCTGAACTCAAAGATCTAAGAATTTTTCTATGTACACAAAAGGCCTATTTCTCTCAAATATTGTTCACAAATCTGTCTAAATCTGTGTTAGTGAGCACTTCTCCTTTGCCGAGATAATCCATCCACCTCACAGGTGTGGCATATCAAGATGCTGATTAGACAGAATGATTATTGCACAGGTGTTTCTTAGGCTGGCCACAATAAAAGACCACTCTAAAATGTGCAGTTTTACTGTATTGGGGTCCGAAAACCAGTCAGTATCTGGTGTGACCACCATTTGCCTCACGCAGTGCAACACATCTCCTTTGATTGTGGCCTGTGGAATGTTGGTCCACTCCTCTTCAAAGGCTGTGTGAAGTTGCTGGATATTGGCAGGAACTGGAACGGCTGTCGTATACGCCGATCCAGAGCATCCCAAACATGCTCAATGGGTGACATGTCCGGTGTGTATGCTGGCCATGCAAGAACTGGGATGTTTTCAGCTTCCAGGAATTGTGTACCAATCCTTGCAACATGGGGTCGTGCATTATCATGCTGCAACATGAGGTGATGGTCGTGGATGAATGGCACAACAATGGGCCTCAGGATCTCGTCACGGTATCTCTGTGCATTCGAAATGCCATCAATAAAATGCACCTGTGTTCGTTATCCATAACATACGCCTGCCCATACCATAACCCCACCGCCGCCATGGGCCACTCGATCCACAACGTTGACATCAGCAAACCGCTCAACGACACAACGCCATCAAATGTGAGCATTTGCCCACTCAAGTCAGGTACGATGACGAACTGCATTCGGTCGAGACCCCGATGAGGACGACGCGAATGCAGATGAGCTTCTCTGAGACGGTTTCTGACAGTTTGTGCAGAAATTCTTTGGTTATGCAAACCGATTGTTGCAGCAGCTGTCCGAGTGGCTGGTATCAGATGATCTTGGAGGTGAAGATGCTGGATGTGGAGGTCCTTGGCTGGTGTGGTTACACGTGGTCTGCGGTTGTGAGGCCGGTTGAATGTACTGCCAAATTCTCTGAAATGCCTTTGGAGACGGCGTATGGTAGAGAAATGAACATTCAATTCACGGGCAACAGCTCTGGTGGACATTCCTGCAGTCAGCATGCCAATTGCACGCTCCCTCAAAACTTGCGACATCTGTGGCATTGTGCTGTGTGATAAAACTGCACATTTTAGAGTGGTCTTTTATTATGTCCAGCCTATGGCACACCTGTGCAATAATTATTCTGTCTAATCAGCATCTTGATATGCCACACCTGTGAGGTGGATGGATTATCTTGGCAAAGGAGAAGTGCTCATTGACACAGATTTAGACAGATTTGTGAACAATATGAGAGAAATAGGCCTTTTGTGTACATAGAACAAGTCTGAGATCTTTGAGTTCAGTTCATGAAAAATGGGGGCAAAACAAAAGTGTTGCGTTTATAACTTTGTTCAGTGTATATATATATATATATATATATATATATATATATATATATATATATATATATATGTGTGTGTGTGTGTGTGTGTGTGTGTAAACAGTTTTAATTAACAGTGTGACTCTATATAATTCACACATATGTACATATAGATATGAACACACAAATAACTATTTACATGTACATGCTTATTAAATGTTTTATAACAAATAATTTAATGCAATAATATATATAAATAAATATTTTAATAAAAAATAAATAAATGTATACAGTTGTGCTCATAAGTTTACATACCCCTGGCAGAATGCACAAAATGATAATAATTTAAACAAAATAAAAGAGATCATGAAAATGGCATGCTATATTATTTTATGTAGTATTGTCCTGAAAAATGGTGACCCATACTTGGAATTTGTGCTCTGCATTTAACCTATTCAAGTTGCACACACTCTGTGAACACACACCCAGAGCAGTGGGCAGCCATTTATGCCCTTGAATCTTAATACTATGTGTGTGTGTCATTTCCTGAATGATCGTGACTATTTTCATATTTAGTGATAGTTGTTCATGAGTCCCTTGTTGGTCCTGAACAGTTTAACTGCCTGCTGTTCTTCAGAAAAAAACATCCAGCTCCTGCACATTCTTTGGTTTTCCAGTATCTTCTGCATATTTGAACCCTTTTCAAAAGTGACTGTATGATTTTGAGATCCATATTTTCCATGGGACTCATTCACAACTATTACAAAAGGTGGAAACATTTACTGATGCTCAAGAAGGCAACAAAATGCATTAAGAGCCAGGGGATGTAAACTTTTGAACAGGATGATGATGGGTAAATTCTTCCCATTTTGTTTAATGACCATCATTTTTCATTTAGCACTGGACTTCAGAAGCTACATAAATACTTACATGTTTCCCAGAAGACAAAATATGTACAATTTACCCTGATCATCCAATTAAAAAGTTTACAACCCCCAGCTCTTAATACATTACTGGCTGTTGCCTTCTTGAGCATCAGTAAATGTTTTCACCTTTTGTAATAGTTATACATGAGGTATGTAAACTTATGAGCACAACTGTTAACATCTATTTAATGATTTATACAATCATAATTATTTGACTTAATAATTAAATGATAAAATGGTAAATTATATGAATTGTTTCAACAGGAATTTACAAGGAATCTAACTGTAACCCTAACAACCTCAACCATGCTGTGCTTGTGGTTGGTTATGGCTCCGAGGGGGGCAAAGATTACTGGATAATTAAAAACAGGTAAGAGAACGCCCATTATTTAGGTTTATGAGTACATTAACACCACATGTAAACTGATAGAAAAAAACACACAATGAGCTACAACTTGTACTGTAGACAACTTCATTCCCTTTACAGAAAAGTATTGTACTGTGGTGGTATCATATTACAGTGACAGTAAAATACATGGTACTTCATTGCATGCCATGCTTTTACCAAAGTACATGTCCAAAAAACATGGTAATTACATTCTAATGGTCTGACTTTGCTTCTTTTCTTTTCTCAGTTGGGGAACAGGATGGGGAGACGGAGGCTACATGCGAATGATCCGCAATGGCAAAAACACTTGCGGGATCGCCAGCTATGCTCTTTATCCCGTTGTGTGAGAAGAGCCAGACATTTCCAAATAAAGACTTATAAAGTCTGAACTTTGTGTCAGAATCAGTTCATTTAGTCAGTGGGTTTGTAAAAGAACAACTATTACACTGTGGATCTGTACTTCATTCTTGCAACAGAAAATTAGTGTTTGCTGTTTTTGCAGTCCATTTTAAGGTGTGCTTTATTAGATTTATTTTTCACACTTCCTCTCCCACTGTGCAAACTTGCATGCGTTTTTTCACTGCATACACAGGTGTGTTTGAGACTACAAGTCAGGACATTTGTTCTCACAATAGGCTATTAATGGAGACAAGGTCATGTGTTTACATGTTGTGTCTTGTTAAATGTGTTGCTGCCTAGTTAAGCTGTTCGTGCTATTGTTGTGCAGTGTTGCGGAAATATGAACTGAACTCAAAGATCTAAGACTTTTTCTATGTACACTAAAGGCCTATTTCTCTCAAATATTGTTCAGAAATCTGTCCAAATCTGTGTTAGTGAGCACTTCTCCTTTGCTGAGATAATCCATCCACCTCACAGGTGTGGCATATCAAGATGTTGATTAGACAGAATGATTATTGTACAGGTGTGCCTTAGGCTGGCCACAATAAAAGACCACTCTTAATGAACATAAAAATGTTGAGTTAAAAACGCTAAATAAAAAGAATAACTGCAGATATATATATATATATATATATATATATGTGTGTGTGTGTGTGTGTGTGTGTGTGTGTGTGTGACCCTGGAGCACAAAACCAGTCTTAAGTTGCTGGGGTATATTTAGAGCAATAGCCAAAAATACATTGAATGGGCCAAAATTATCCATTTTTATTTTATGCCAAAAAACATTAAGTAAAGATCATGTTCCGTGAAGATATTTTGTAAATTTCTTACCATAAATATATCAAAACATAATTTCTGATTGGTAATATGCATTGAACTTCATTTGGACAACTTTAAATGTGTTTTTCCTCAATATTTAGATTTTTTTGCACCCTCAGATTCCAGATAATCAAATAGTTGTATATCAGCCAAATATAGTCAGATCCTAACAAACCATACATCAATTGAAAGCTTATTTGCTTATTTATTCATCTTTCATGTGATGTATACATTTCAATTTAGAAAAATTTACATTTAAGACTGATTTTGTGGTCCAGAGTCACAATATTCCGCTCCATCATTCTACTCAGTTACCGCTCATGCTCACCGGAAAAGCTAAGTCCTCTCAAATAACGTGCTGACAAGGAATGACTATGTAATGTTAATATACTTGTTCCAGCGCTGCTGTGCTGTGACATGCTGTGGTAACAGCTGATCTGGGCAATGCAAGTCAAATCTCCACTGATCTGCTCCCAAATATGATCTGCTCATATGCGCTGATAATATAGCTTTGCCAGGGTTTTTATACATTTTTTATACGTCCACTTAATGTTTCCTTACACCAAATCATAATTTCTATTAATTTCTCATTTATTTACGTGACTTATTTACTGTTGAGCATTAACTCATATTACGCAATCATATCTAGAGGTGAGGTATCCAAGTCGCAACATCTCTACAGGGGTGCCACAGGGCTCAGTTCTTGGACCACTTCTCTTTTCTGTCTTCATGGCTTCACTAGGCTCTGTCATTCAGAAACATGTCTTTTCATATCACTGCTATGCTGATGACACTCAACTCTACCTCTCATTCCATCCTGATGATCTGATGATAGCTGCTCGCATCTCAGCATGTCTAGCGGACATTTCTAGCTGGATGAAGGACCATCACCTTCAACTAAACCTAGCTAAGACAGAACTGCTTGTGGTTTCAGCAAACCCATCGTTTCATCACAATTTCACCTTCCAATTAGGCTCATCAACAATAACTCCTTCAAAAACAGCCAGAAACCTTGGAGTTGTGATTGATAATAAGCTGAATTTCACAGACCACATTACTAAAACTGCCCGGTCCTGTAGATTTGCATTATATAATATTGAGAAGATCAGGGCCTTTCTCTCGGAACATGCAACACAACTCCTTGTTCAGGCTCTTGTTCTGTCCAGACTTGACTATTGCAATGCTCTCTTGGCAGGTCTTCCAGCCAGTTCCATCAAACCTCTACAATTAATCCAAAATGCTGATGCAAAATGTATCTTTAATGAGCCGAAAAGAACGCACGTCACACCTCTGTTCATCAATTTGCACTGCCTACCAATAGCTGCTCGCATTAAATTCAAGGCATTAATGTTTGCCTACAGAACCATCTCTGGCTCTGCACCCCTTTATCTAAATTCATTACTTCAGACTTATGTGCCCTCTAGAAGCTTGCGTTCTGCAAGTGAACGACGCATTACTGTACCATCCCAAAGAGGCACAAAATCTCTTTCACAGACTTTTTCATTTACTGTTCCCATCTGGTGGAATGACCTGCCCAACTCAATCCGAGCAGCTGAATCCTTACCCATCTTCAAGAAACGGCTAAAAACACATCTCTCCCATCTTTATTTGACCCTCTAACTCTAGCACTCTCTTTTCTAAATGTATTTTATCTAATCTGTCTTCTTTTTATAAAAAAAAACACAAACATTTGACCCTCTAGCAATTGCATATTTATTCTCTAACTGCTAGCTTTTCTTGTAAAACTAACACTAAATTTAATTTTTCTATATTTTACATACTAGTTTTCTGGAGAAAAAAAATCCTTTCTACGTGTACTGCGTTATGCTAACCAGGACTTGTAATAGCACTTGCATGTTGTTGCTCTTTTGTTGGTTTTGATTGCTTCTATAATGTCCTCATTTGTAAGTCGCTTTGGATAAAAGCGTCTGCTAAATGACTAAATAAATAAATAAATATCTCTATGAATGGATGACAGAGATGCGTTTTCCTTTACCACACACACACACACACACACACACACACACACACACACACACACACACACACACACACACACACATACACACACACACACACACACACACACACACACAATCTATTTGAAATAGATTTTTATATATTTGTATTTTTAATGTAACATGACAACATGAGAGATAACTTTCATTATTCTATGTAGAGTAAATACTGCAGCACATGTTGTACACCCTCAAACTCATTTACTGTTGAATTGATTTGTTGCCAAGTAGTCCTTACTCTATTTTTGCAGAACTGAGAGACGACTGTCTAGGGGAGGCAGAGAAGTCTTTTTCAGAAGACTAAGAAACTGCTATAACAATAAGGATACTACCAATACTGTAATGCAACTTGGCAGAGGATACTGAATGAACGAATGAATGAATGAATGAATGAATTAATTTATTTATACATTCATTATTTATCTATTTCTGTAAATTTACTGACGGTATTTTCCAGTGTGTGTTTACTGTATGTTCAGTTGTTTGGTCTTTAAAGTTTTCTCTTGTAGTGCTTTGCATGTAAGATCTCTTTACAGTAGTGTAGTACAAGTAATCATTTCTTAAAGTTTATTGCTGAATTTTAATGTATCTGCCCCCTATATTTATGTCGTATACTGTAACAGACATTGGCTAGCAAAAGGATTTCTGTTTCCCAAAAGGCGGTTTTTGTAACAGTGTTTTTTTTTTATTAATCTCACTGGTGTTTTCTAGGCAGTGGAGTAGTCTGTGTATTTGGCAGGTTTGTACATCATCTGAGGCCAAAGTTTGATTTTGAATGAAGATAATATGTCATTGACTAGAATATTTGGTTTTGACCTGAAAGTTTGAAGTTTGTGCAAGTTGGTGAGTAGTTTTGAGATTGTGTTTATAGTTGTGAGAAAATGGTGAGTTGTTTCATGAATAGTGTGTTAGCAATTGAGAAAAACTGTAATCGATGGAATTTTCGGTAGAATACTCGATTACTAAAATTTTCGATAGCGACAGCCCTAATATATATACTGTATATACACTAGTGGTGGGCTGTTATCGGCGTTAACGTGCTGCGTTAACGTGAGACTCTTATCGGCGATAAAAAAAATATCGCCGTTAATCTATTCTCAAAGTTGGGTTGGGAGCTGGGTCTATACTACGCAAGCTATGATGACTTTCACCCTGATATTTTAGCCGGATGTATACCTAGCGAATTGCACTGTAGGGGCGAGAACGAGTCTTGAACTAGAGGCTCGCAGTCCGTGATGGACAGATTGTTAACGGCTGGTCTGTGTGGAAATACAATCGGGCAGGACATCCAAACGCTCACCTATCATTCATCAACCTCAAATATGGCTTTTCATCTGAAAGATGTATGTAGTAGCAACTTTACATGGCGCTCAATATGATGTTAACCTAGAGAAATGTGCGCTATTGAAGTGTTTGTGTGGAAGCGTTTGCGCAGGACAGGCTCGGTGCGCTCACTTGCTCTTAAAATCTCCGTCATTTTGGTCATACAGATAAAAGTAGCCTAATACATCTTTCGAATCTGTAAAGACTCTACGTTTATTTGTGTGCACTCAGAATAACAACGAAACGTTGCGCTTTTAAGCAAACAGGATGCGCTTTAGGTCTCATGTGAACTTGAGCGAGAAACTTCGAAACTCGAATATATCTAAAAATACAGTACATAGAAAAATATATCTATAGAGTGAAATGTCTAAAAAAATAGAAGACGTGTGTGTTAGCATGGATGATTTACATGAAATTTAATCTGTGCAACACTGTGCATAATAAGATGGCTTTCAGTTCAATATAATAACAAAAAACGACATTTTGGGTTTTTATTCAACTAATAAGGTGGGCACGCTGTGATCTGTACTATATTTTTACTGTAATTGACAGTTAACGGCAAAAAAAAAAAAAAAACAACAACACGGGAGTGGGAGGGAATGGGAGTCATTCTTCCGGGTGGAACGGATTTTCCCCAGTTTTTCGTGGGATTGGGACGGGAAGAGATTAAAGTTTGTGATGCATTTTGGAAACAGGAGATGAGCCCCTGGTCTAATGCGCCACCTGGCTTGAGAAACCCGTTCTCAAAGACTTAATTTTAGTCATTATTTGGGTAGCACACATATTCTGAATGCCTTCGGCAGAATTCAAATGAGCAATTTTAATCTAGATTAATCTAGATTAAAAAAATTAATCTATGCCCACCTCTAATATACACACACACACACACACACACACACACACAGATATAAATAAATAAATAAAACAAAAAACAAGTATAAATAATTAAATGTACTTAATCAATTTGACATTGTTAAGACAGAGACATAAAAAGTTAATTATTTATGTAGTTCTTTAAGGTCTCAGATATTGCGGGAAGAATACAGGAAGAAAATAGATTTTTTTTATCTTTTTCAGGAGTGAAGACCACACGTAGGTTGTTGTTGTAGGAGCATGGAGTTGCAGTAAATGTACATTCATAAATGGCTAAGTTCTTATTCCTGCGAGTCCAAATGATGTGGACTGGAGTACTGCTGCTGTTCTGTCTGGATCTCTGGGTATCTGCAGAGGAGCTGGGACATCCAACAACATTTTGGTGGGACAATGATATTCAAGTAAAAAAACACAACGATCAACAGTCATGGGGGCATATCTTCAGAAATTATTGTGATTCAGCACACATTAAGGTAAGATTTTTGTTCTAAAAATGGCCTTCTGCAAATAAAGGAAAAAAGTCTTGAACCAGCCGGTTTCATTTTTGTTAAAGAAGATTTAACTATCTTAAACCAGCTAAGATCAGTAAAATAACTTCAAGATGTTTGTTTCAGCAGAGATATTTTGCTAAATTCTTTGACTAAAAGAACAAATATTGAACTAGATGACTCTGGTCTGATGCATCAACTACTACTATTCTATTTAAATTATTCTTGTTAGAGCTTTTCAGTGAATCCGAGTCAGTTCACAAAAACGATTCGTTTGAATCAATCTGAACAGTGACTCACGAACACAAACATCTCCTTTAAACATGCGAGTCATAATAAATCGAATTAACTTATCATCTCTTTTGAAAATGTGAATAAAAAACTAAGGTATTTAACAACTTTTTTTACATAAAACTAGTGTAAACAGAAATATATGCCACGGGATGTCGTCAGGGCACCACTGAATCATTTTTTGAATGAAAAGACTCGGATTGCGAATATTTTGTAGATCAGGCATCCTCAAATCTGTCCCACTCTTGCAGAGTTTAGCTCTAACCCTAATCAAACACACCTGAGCATGCTAATCAGAGTCTTCAAGATCATTAGAAAATCACAGTTAGGTGAGTTAGATCAGGGTTGGAGCTAAACTCTGCAGCAGATTGTCCCTCCAGGGAAAGATTTGAGGAACCCTGCTGTAGATCAACTCGCAGGCAAAGTTCCAAAGTAAACCATTCGTGTATGCAAATTTAGGACCCCCAGGCCAAACAAGTTCAAACATGTTTTTCTTAAGGTACATCAGATAAAATATTAAGCTTGAATAGTGCATTCAAGCTTAATATTTTATCTGACATACCTTACGAAAGACATGTTGTTCAGGTGCAGCCAGCATAAACCGCAGAAAGTGAATAAATTGATCCTCGTTTTCTGTCTGGATCTGCACAGCATTCAAGTTGTTGCAGTGGCCTATCTTTTTTTTGTCAACTTAGTTAAGTAATATTGGGTTAAAGTCCAGATTCCCAGCTTGTAGGTGTGTGAGCCGTCCAAACCACAGCCCCAATGCAGAAAGTATTCAACAACTCTATAACGAATCTTCAAAAGCTTTCAGTTTCTAAATTTTTTCTTTTTGTCATGTGGAATGTATGGTCATTAACTGTGGCAAACTCATTCTGTGTTTTAGCCAAAAGTTGTAAGGTTTTCCAATATGTCTGCACATGTTTGTATCTCATATGATGATTTTGTCTGCATTTGCACCAGGACTGTGATGGGGGTTATTACAGGGAGAGAAGTGGACCACATAAGGGACGGTGTGTGCCGTGCAACTGCAATGGCCTGTCCGATGACTGCGACCCACATACTGGACAATGTTTGGTAAAATATATATTTTTATTTAATCTTAAATAACTTTCTTTTGAGAAAGTTCTTTGTAAAAATAAAATCGTAAAATTTACGGTAAAAAAAACACTGGCAGCTTTAGTTGCCAGAATGTTACCGTAAAAAATGTGGTTGCAACATTTTAGGTTTGATGGATTTAACGTAAATTGACATTTAAATAGCATAATTTCATTATCTGATATTATGTTACTATACTAACCTGTGGAAGTACTGAAATCTGTTTTGTACCTTTGTAATACACTGATAACCACCAAACGCAGGTGGTGATGAGAAAGTCACTTGATGAACCAAATCCCATCGCACGCAGCTTTTAAATACTAACATATCTATAGAAGGTGCACAGTGTAATTCACACAAACACTAAAAATCCATCACGGTAACACACATATATAATGTTTATTGCAAATAATGCAAAAAACATTCAAGTAACAACATTAGATGTAACATAAAACCCAATGTACACACTGATAAGATGCTGGGAATGTCAATTTACAGTTATTCATGGTAAATTATACATTCTTTTGCACTTCCAAAGACAGTATACTACTGTAAAATTAAATGTAATGTCCAATAAAGGTTTTTGCCATATGTACTAGTGGAACGTACCGATAACAATTAATAGGTTTTTACTGTAGCATTTTTTAAGTATTTTACCATTAAAATCATGGTGATTTTAATCTCTGTTATTATATGCCCTTCATTTTTTTGTTAATATATGTCACTCGCACATGATAAGATTTTTCACAGATTATGATCAAGAATATCAGATAAAAGGAATCTCGCCCAGGCTTGTAGAGCAATTTTCATCCAGCCACATATGACGAAATATACAAATAAATGATAAAACAATAAATACATATATTATACAATATTTGATTGTATATTTATTTATCATTTTTATATTATATATTTTAATACATTTTTTATATTATTAAATATTTTATATACAGGTGCATCTCAATAAATTATAATGTTGTGGAAAAGTTCTTTTATTTCAGTAATTCAGCTCAAATTGTGAAACTCTGTATTAAATAAATTCAATGCACACAGACTGAAGTAGTTTAAGTTTTTGGTTCTTTTAATTGTGATGATTTTGGCTCACAGTTAACAAAAACCCACCAATTCACTATCTCAACAAATTAGAATATGGTGACATGCCAATCAGCTAATCAACTCAAAACACCTGCAAAGGTTTCCTGAGCCTTCAAAATGGTCTCTCAGTTTGGTGCACTAGGCTACACAATCATGGGGAATACTGCTGATCTGACAGTTGTCCAGAAGACAATCATTGACACACTTCACAAGGAGGGTAAGCCACAAACATTCATTGCCAAAGAAGCTGGCTGTTCACAGAGTGCTGTATCCAAGCATGTTAACAGAAAAATGAGTGGAAGGAAAAAGTGTGGAAGAAAAAGATGCACAACCAACCGAGAGAACCGCAGACTTATGAGGATTGTCAAGCAAAATCAATTCAAGAATTTGGGTGAACTTCACAAGGAATGGACTGAGGTTGGGGTCAAGACATCAAGAGCACCACACACAGACGTGTCAAGGAATTTGGCTACAGTTGTCATCAGAGACGTCTTACCTGGACTAAAGGAGGAGAAGAACTAAACTGTTGCCCAGCGGTCCAAAGTCCTCTTTTCAGATGAGATCAAGTTTTGTATTTCATTTGGAAACCAAGGTCCTAGAGTCTGGAGGAAGGGTGGAGAAGCTCATAGCACAAGTTGCTTGAAGTCCAGTGTTAAGTTTCCACAGTCTGTGATGATTTGGGATGCAATGTCATCTGCTGGTGTTGGTCCGTTGTGTTTTTTGAAAACCAACATCACTGCACCCGTTTACCAAGAAATTTTGGAGCACTTCATGCTTCCTTCTGCTGACCAGCTTTTTAAAGATGCTGATTTAATTTTCCAGCAGGATTTGTCTCCTGCCCACACTGCCAAAAGCACCAAAAGTTGGTTAAATGACCATGGTGTCGGTGTGCTTGACTGGCCAGCAAACTCACCAGACCTGAACCCCATAGAGAATATATGTATTGTCAAGCGGAAAATGAGAAACAAGTAAGCATAAGCAAAAAATGCAGATGAGCTGAAGGCCACTGTCAAAGAAACCTGGTCTTCCATACCACCTCAGCAGTGCCACAAACTGATCACCTCCATGCCACGCCGAATTGATGCAGTAATTAAAGCAAAAGGAGCCCCTACCAAGTATTGAGCACATATACAGTAAATTAACATACTTTCCAGAAGGCCAACAATTCACAAATGTTTTTTTGTTTCATCAAAAATATCTTAATTTGTGTTTAGAAGATGAACGAAGGTCTTATGGGTTTGGAATGACATGAGGGTGAGTAATTAATGACAGAATTTTCATTTTTGGGTGAACTCTCTCTTTAATGTGTTGACATTTCTTGCTAACAATCACTAAGATTCTTTTCTAAATGTAGCCATAGAAGAATACAGTGGGTCTCATTCACTAAGCCTATGTGACATCTCCATACGAACTTGTTTATGAAATTATTTAATTGTCTGTGCTTCTCCTTGTGGCTCATAGATGTATTTACACAGCCGGTATGTCTGTACTGTTCAATGCACCACAGAAAAAATTCAGGTCATAAAGACTGAGACGTCTGCCTGCACTTTCATTATTTATTCATAACATGTGCATTAATGTGTGAATAACATGTACTTACTTGTTCAGGCCAAGCAGAAAGCTTTCTTTCTCATTTCTTTCTGTCTCCTGTTATACACATGTATGCAGCGAAAATGAAACTATTGGACTCATTTCTGATTAATAGAATTGGGTAGAATTTAGGTAAAAGGTTAAATAAATGAAAAAGTAATGTAAATACAGTCATTAAAAGACAAAAATATAAATGTTTTTTATAGTTCCACACAGTGGAAAATCACTAAGAATGACTTAAATTGCTTTTGAAAAAGCGTTTTAAGTTTTCAAAATCTTTTTAAATATTCATGTAGACTAGTAATGTAACATGGTATCCTAATTTTTGCAAGCAAATCTGTTCTTTTTATGAATCATTTGTTTTCTTTCATACACTTCCTAACATAATATTTTAACAATTTATGCTATAAAAATTCTGAACAGAAATGTCCATTTAAAAAAACTAAACAAATATAAATGATATAAAGATTGAATATTTTTTTGACTATGGAAGCTTGTTTCTGCTAAAGAATATAAAAAATAGAAAAAGTAACTATAACTTTTTATCTCCTAGGATAATCTCACAATTCAGACTTTTTGAAAATTGTGAGTATATATATATACAAAATAAAAGTTTGAATTATAAAATATAAACATAAAAATTCGTAGCCTAATTGACTTTTACCTTTTTTATTGCATTTTTTTATTGTGGATTTAAACTCAACATTTTGAGAAAAAAAATATTAAATGTGGGATAAAAAGTCACAATTAGCCTTTTTTATTTTGTTCATGCCGTGATTTGTGAGTAACTCGTTCAAAAGGTATGCCACCTACTGGCATAGCGAACCAATCGATGAACGAATCTATTTTTTTATTCAAAAGATTCGACTCGCGATTAATCAAAATCCTTACTGCTAAGGCCAGAGAAGCTGCGTATGGAGGATTAGAAATGACTTAAGTATAAACAAATAAATACATGTATAAATACATTAATTCAGAAATAAATAAATAAATGTAGAAATACATAAATGAATAAATAAATAATGAAATGCTGAAATAAATAAATAAATGTAGAAATACATAAATAAATAATTAAATACTGAAATAAATAAATGCAGATATGCATAATTTAGTCAAAAGTGTAATTTAAAATGTTACTATTTTTGTACGATTTGTGTTAAACTACATTTATTTATGTATTTCTATATTTATTCATGCATTTCTACAATTATTTATTTCTGTGTCCGTATGTTAATAAAGTAGGCGGTCCTAACCTCTCTCAATGCAGGATTGGACAATTAGGCAAACCAGTCAGAGCCACCGTGAACAGAGATAGCAATTAACCTAGTTAGCCTAACTTTATTAACTGTGGTCAAGCCAGCCGCGTCTTGAAAATACACGAGCCGTTTCTCAATACCAAGTGCACAAAGTTCGGACTTGCGTCCTTGGTAGTTCTGACTTCGCAAGTTGGACTCGAGAGAGTGAACGGAGGACACGGCGTTCTGGTGAATTCAGTTCACTTGTTTCACCTCACAGCGCATGCGCACCTTCAGTACGAAAATCATGGAATCAAAATCTGAAATTGCAGAAAGTTTCCTGTTAGGGGTAGGTTTAGGTCTAGTGTTGGTGTTATGACGTCGTTATGACAGCGTCTTCACATCCATTTTGACCACTCCCAGTAAGACAAAAACTCAAAGAGGTGCGACTGGCTTGACCGTGTATTTTGAAGTCGTGGCTGACCGCAGTGTTTCGAGCGCTTGTGAAGCGGGTCTGCTGCATCTTGCAGACCGGCGAGAAGAGCTGGATCAAGGTCTATATACATATCAGCACTGAACTGATGACTAATTAATCAACTACACGTTCAAAACGAAATAGAAGTTAGTCACTTGGTGCATGATCACTAGCTATCCACAGTAGTACAGCTGTAACGATAAAGATCCTGTTTAACCAATCCTGCATTGAGAGAGGTTAGGACCGCCTACCTTAGTAACGCTCCGGTTACTATGGTAACCTCGGTTCCCTGTGAGCGGGAACGAGACATCACGGAGACATCATGGGAGCTCCTTCCCTTCAACCTTTCCTGAAGTCCTATTGGCTCACGCCAGTCTAGATGACTGGCTAATTGTCGCAAAGCATGCAAATATGACAAGCTCGAGACAGTATAAATGCATGCCTGCGACAATTACGTCAGAATCGGATACTGAACACCGCTAGGCTGGAGAGCAGCGAGCACGGCGACTACCGTGATGTCTCGTTCCCGCTCTCAGGGAACCGAGGTTACCATAGTAACCGGAGCGTTCCCTTTCGAGCTGTCACGAGACATCACGGAGCATTCTCCTTTATGGGAACAATATTCAATCCTGCCGTGAGAGAGGCTACGAAACCTGTACCAGACACACACTCAGCGAAGATAGAATACGCACATACACACTTCCCACCAATAGTGACGCTGTTAGGCGAGCTCACAGCTGATAGGTGGCGGTAAGCCAATAAGCCCAAGGTATACGAAATTTGCATATCTGGATAGAAATAACGTCGGCTGCGCTGAAAACAGGGCAAACATGCGCAACAAAACACTGTGAGGAGCTGCACAGAGATAACTGTGTTTTAGCAGCAAAAACACAACCTAGCATGATAATGGTAGCACTAGAGAATCAAACACGAAATACAGGAAGCTGCACTGAGTACAGGGCAGAACACCAATATTGGTGAGAGGGTCATGCAGAGTAATACATTACTGTGCGAGGCAGCAGCACACACATGACGATGTAGCAAAAAAAACATGAATCAGCCACTCACCGACAGCACTTGGGAGGCAACGGACTGAACGTCCAGCTTGTAAAACCTGGCGAAAGTATTCTGAGAAGACCAGCCGGCTGCAACGCATATATCCCGAATAGACATACCTCTCGACCCCTCTTGAGTGGGCCCTAATGTGCAAAGGACATTCTAAACCTTGGCTCGTATAAGCAGCCGTAATAGCGTCTACAATCCAGTGGGAAAGCCTCTGTTTTGAAATATTTTGATCGGAGGAAACGCATAAAGCCTGGCTGCTGGCCAGTGCGCTGTGAGCGCGTCCCCTTTCAGCGGGGATTGGGACAGGGAGAAGAACAACGGGCAATGTGCATTCTCGCTCGTAGCGAATAGATCCACCTCCGCTTTCCCGTAGAGGTTCCAAATCATCAGAACCGACTCAGGGTGCAACCTCCATTCCCCTTGAGGGATTCTCCTCCTTGAAAGCATGTCCGCCCCGCGAATCAGGAGACCGGGGATGTGCGTTGCTCTGATGGAGAGAAGGCGAGAGTCCGCCCATAGCAGTAAATTCGCTGCCTGCTTGCACAAAGCCCTGGAACGAATGCCGCCCTGGCGATTTATGTACGAAACCACGGACGTGTTGTCGGTGCGAATCAGTACATGCTGCCATTCCAGTTGTGCCCGAAACTTCTTTAGAGCTAAAAAGACTGCTTCCAATTCCAAGCGGTTTATGTGCCATCGGATCTGAGTTTCCGACCACAGTCCCGAAGCTGGCTGAGCGATACTCAAACGTCCCGAAGTCCACGCTGTCCAGGGGACTCGGGATTTAAGCCATAGCTGCAACGGGCGCATGTGAAATAAGCCCAGATGACATACTGCCGAAGCTGACGCCATGAGTCCAAGCAGCCTCTGAAATTTCTTCAAATGAACAGAGCTGCCTTCTCTGAAATGGTGCAGGTAAGACAAAATGGCCGCCGTGCGTTCCCACAAGAGGCAGGCTCTCATTTCCAGGGAGTCCATGCAAACTCCCAGATATGTTATGGACTGACTCGGGGCGAGGATGCTCTTTCGCATGTTTACACATAGCCCTAGGGACTCCAAGTGAATAAGCAGCAAGTCTATGTGGCTGAGTAGCGTGTCCCAGGACTGAGCTAAAATCAGCCAATCGTCCAGATAGTTGAGGATGCGTATCCCGCTCGCCCTGAGCCAGCCCGAACGGGAGAACAGAATATTGGTACGCTGTGCCCTCGAAGGCAAACCTCAGAAAGCGTCTGTGATGTGGTGCTATCTGAATGTGAAAGTACGCGTCCTTCAAATCCACGGACGCAAACCAGTCCCCGGGGCGAATTTGCCCCAGGATCTGTTTCAGCGTTATCATCCTGAACGGACGTTTGCAAAGCGCTCTGTTGATGGGTCTGAGATCTAGAATTGGGCGGAGCCCCCCCATCCCTCTTGGGTACCACGAAATAGCGATCAAAAAACCACTCTCCAGCTCGTTTGGTGGGACTCGCTCTACTGCTCCTTTCTCGAGCAGACAGCCTATCTCTTGTCTCAGAGCCTGGGCATTTCGAGGCGATGTTAGAGACTGCACCACGCCATTGAAACGGGGTGGTCTGCGTCTGAATTGAAGAGTATATCCCCGCTCTCTCACACTGAGTAGCCAACGCGAGATTCCCGGAATAACTTTCCATACGCTCATGAACTGACATAGCAGCTTTAGCGGCTTGGTCGTTGGATGCGTGTCTATAACTTGTGTGGGCAGTCAAGCTTACTCCTGACAGGCTCTTCTGAAGGACTCCAGGTAAGCTCCAACTCCTGTACAGCCTTAGACAGAACCCTCATGAGCTCCTCTTGGAGGTCTGAAGGCCCCGAGCTGTCAAAATGATCGGGCTCCGATCCCGCCCAATCCTCCCTCTCCGAGGCCGAGATGGACATGGCGTCATCCCCATCCTCCTGGCCAAAGGATACGAACTCCTCGATGTTAGAAGGGGGGCAGAAACAGTCCTCGGGAAAGTAAACCAGGGAATGGGGCGACCGTTTGGTTTGGCGGCGCGGCAAGATGCCCCACCCTGAATAGGCCGCAAACCATATCGCGGCAGGCCCGGAGCATGCGGGCCGGTAGGTCTGCGCAATGTCCGCAGTCGGACTCGTCCAGCGCCACCTCGGCGTGGGCCAGGCCCAGGCAGGCGATGCAGTGAAGGTGATGATCCAGCGGTTCGATTGGTCCTGCGCAGATCTTGCAAACTGTAGCCATAACGAATTCAACAGGTGAAGTAGAAGATTCTGACGTAATTGTCACAGGCATGCATTTATACTGTCTCGAGCTCGTCATATTTGCATGCTTTGCGACAATTGGCCAGTCATCTAGACTGGCGTGAGCCAATAGGACTTCAGGTAAGGTTGAAGGGAAGGAGTTCCCATAACGGAGAATTCTCTGTGATGTCTCGTGACAGCTCGAAAGGGAACATACGGACACAGAAATAAATGTAAAAATAAATAAATGTAGCATAACACAAATAAAATAGTAAAATTAAAAATGATACTTGACAAAATTATTTATACATATCTGCATTTATTTATTTCAGCATTTAATTAATTATTTATTTATATATTCCTACATTTGTTTATTTATTTCAGCATTTAATAAATTATTTATTTATGTATTTCTGCATTTAATTAATTATTTATTTACGTATTTCTATATTTATTTATTTAATTATTCATGCATTTAGTTCTATATTTCTACATTTATTTATTTACTCATTTCTCGTCCTCCATAGCTGCAAGCGTTGATGTTGGTAGTCGTTTCCTGGTTGGAGGCAAAGGGCGTGTTAAGAGGAAGCAGTCAAGCTTCTGTCTGAAAGCAGAATGGAATGACAGGCGGATACGGGATAATAACCTCACTGCTCTGCTGCTCCTTTAACATTGCGTAACGCACGCGCTGCTGCTGATATGCAAACACCCAGCTGATATTTCTTTGCTCACGGCGGCCTGATGGAGGGCACGATTGCGGATCTGAAAGCATCTTAGCACCGCAGATCGGACACGGAAGGGATCCAGACTACATCCAGACGCTTTTCTCCAGTGGTCTGCTGTGCGTTGGTGAGGGAAAGATCGTTTTATTTCGCGCTGCACGACGCCGTGCTGGTGCTTGTTTATTCAGCGCGTTTCGCACCCGACTGTTTTTCTGCGGTTTATTTACAGAAGAACGAGTTTTTTGGCGCATAAAGGAGTAAACAGAGAGGATGGCAGGCCCTGATTCCCCGCAGCAGCAGGTTGAAGAGAAAGCCGAGCAGATAGATGATGCCGAGCTGGCGTTTCAAGGCATTAATATGCTGCTCAATAATGGCTTCAAAGAAAGCGACGAGCTCTTCAGGAGATACCGGTAAAATTAATGTGCATCTATGATGCTACAATGATGTATATTATTAAATGGGATTTTTTTTGTTTGCATAGTTTGGCTTTTCAGCTTTTATTTCTATTAATTTTCTGTCTATATGACCATTTTATATGGGACATGCCTCAATACAATTTTGACTATATAATCTCGTTCTTTTTCGGATATATTTAATATAAGTGTGTGTTGTCTTTAATTGCATAACATAAAGTCAAATATTCCTTTATTTACTGCTTATTTTCTGTTTCTGTTGCCATAATTTGGAATGGGTCTCAGTACATTAAAATAGTAACTTTCAGATTTTATTATTTATTTGTGACCCTGGACCACAAAACCAGTCATAAGGGTACATTTTTGGAAATTGAGATTTCTACATCATCTGAAAGCTGAATAAATAAGCTTTCCATTTACGTGTGGGTTGATAGGAAACGGACAATATTTGGCCAAAATACAAATATAATGAACAATAAAAATCATAATAATGAGAAAATCGCATTTAACGTTGTCCAAATTAAGTTCTTAGCTATGCATATTAGCCTACTAATCAAGTTTTTATTTATTTACGTTTGGAAATTAAAAAAATATCTTCATGGAACATGATCTTTATTGAACTGATTTTTGGCATAAAAGACACATCGGCAATTTTGACCCATGCAATGTATTTTTGGCTATTGCTACAAATACACGCATGTAACTTAAGACTGGTTTTGTGTTCCAGGGTCACATTCATTCATTTATTTGTAATAAGAAGCGTTAGAATGAGTAACCGATTTAGCTCAAATTAGGTTTACTTGAATGCTAGCTATTTTGGGACAAAATGTTGGTTTGCAGATGAACTAACATATAACTATTCTGAAATTAACTAGGTAACAGGATTGAATGTGTGTAACTGTTGAATTAATCAATTAAACACAGTAAATGCCAAGTTTTTTTGTTAAATAAAAGCAAAACCTTTTTTTTTTTTATCTTGAAATAAATATTAACTAAAATAAAATATAATAACAATTATAAATATATTTAAAAACAACAAAATTACTAAAACTTTAACTAAAATGAAAATGGGAAAATATAAAAATAGCACAGAGACAAAATATGAATACAACTATAATGGTTACTGATTGATAATAAAATAAGACTGGTAAATGTATAAAACAGCTTCTTATTACAATGAGTTGAACATCAATGCAATATATTTTTAATAGTCTTAAAATCCCCATTTTAATGTTGCATACTGATTTTCTATGTTTAAACATCATGTTACACTAATTGTATGTTGCAAAATAGTTAATTATTAGTTACAAATTCAGACGCAAAGCCTGAGGATTTATACATAAGAAGAAACCGCTACTTAAGACATTCTTAAGTATACAGATATTCATGGATATTAAGTGTAATGCTATTAGGAGCGTAGCGCCTTGGCTTTATATGTGGATAATTCCTTGTTTAATGTGAATTATAATCTTATGAGCAGGCATGCATAGAGTTATGAATCATTCACAAAGCTGTATTAAATTTGTGTATTTTATTTGTATATATATATACATGCTATATCCCATGATTCCCTGTTCTGTCCGCAGGACCCACAGTCCACTGATGAGCTTTGGAGCCAGTTTTGTCAGTTTCTTGGTAAGTGAACTTAGTGAAATTTTTAGTTAGTACTTCCAGTATGTTTGACACAGGAACAGCTTCCTAGAGAACTGAAAGTGTCTCTGCAGTTAATAAAACTCCTTTTAGGATTTGAATCTACGTCTGTACTTGCCCACAACATTAGCCACCAAGCTAATTTTACCGCTACCCTGTATAACTTTATTTATTGTAAGTAAACTGTTGTTTAACAGAGGCATGTTGGGAAAAACAACAAATGGCTGTAGTGGTAACTTCAGCTGCGTAGCCCAAGGTGGTTTTCTTGTGTAATCATTTCTAGTCCATCTCTGTTCTCTGTGTTATGTGACAGTCAGCAAAAGCCCTCGTTCTCACTGCAGCCGCAGTCCTGTGTCCTGCAGCGCTGCTCTCGTTTCATCCCAGACCACAGGAAGTCAAATATTGGCGAGAAAGAGACGTTTATAATAGCAAATCATTTTCTACATTTTTGCAAGATTCTCTCTTCTTCTCTCAAGTGATTTTGTTTTATTTTGATTTTAATATGCTCGGAGAATAGCAAGTTTATTTGATAGAATAGCCATTTTTAATTGTTATTCTAAATTGTATATTTATTTATGTATTTTCCATTTAATAGAAGAATAGCAAATATTTGTTATTTTATTCTACATTTGTATTATATTTAATCGAATATTTTATTTTATAGTTATTTTATTTTATATGATAAAATAAAATATTTTGTTTTATAAATAAACAAACAAACAAACAAACAAATAAAACAATTATAAATAAAATAAATAACAAAAAATTTAATTGAACTTCTGGAAAAATATTCTATAAAAATCTGAAAAAAAATTGTTTTACAAAATGGCTATTCTCCCACAAAATGAAAAACATGAAAAAAAACATGAAACAAATCTTATAAACGTATAATAAAATAAAAAACACTTGCTATCCTCCTATAAAATGAAATAAAATTTTACTTGCAGTGATGCAGAATACATTTAAAAAAAAAATGCAAGCCAAATTCTACAAAAAAATATATATTTATATTTACTCTACATTATTAAAGGATACTTATTCCCTGAAGTGAAATTGCTTATTTTATTTTCTAGGAGAATTATAGGAGAATCTTAAATTATTATTTTTATATGATTTTTAAGGGACGTTTTATTTTATTGTTATTCTTTTTTTTTTTCATATATTTAAAGGATATTTTTTTCTATGAAGTGAAAATGTATTTTATTTTAGTGCCCAATAGTGTGCACATAGCACAATGTTTCTACAGAACAGTATGTTAACAGTGCCTAGCATGCATAGAATACCCAAAAGGCAATCAGTTTATTCTTGTGTAATGAGTACTGCTTCACATTCTATTTTTAGAAATAGTAGGAGGTGTTCAGTTTAAGCTGTGCACCATGCAGTATCCTGTCCAAATGCTGCCTGAGTTTCTCATCACAAGCTGAGGAACAGACCTTGTCAGAACCTCTAATGTCAATGCAGATTCCCCGGGATGTGAATGATGTTGTTTGGGCCCTCGGCGGGAGTTCAGACAGCAGAGGAGGGATTCGTGTCATGAGAGATGCTAGTCAGCACTAATCTTTCTCCAACATAGACGGGTTACTTCACCAAAAGAGCTTCAGAAGCGTCTGGGTTATTGTTGGGCACTAGTGTAGTTGCCATGGTTTAGCTTTAGCTAATAATAGACACCTTATACTATAAGAATATGATGTTATATAGAATATCTATAATTACATTGTGCAAAAACAATAGCCATTGTTGAGTATGAAAGGCTCATAGTGCCTTCAGTGCTAGGAACACTTGTTTTCTGTTACGGAAAGGATATCTATCGAGGAACATGCTCATTTAGATGTATTTCCTCACTTTTAGCATAATTATTTTGTGAAGATGTCAAACATAAGAGTAAAGTGAAGTGAATGTTGCTCAGCTAGCTCAGTCAGTAGAGCTGTAGATGTTTAGTCATACGGTTGTGGGTTCGAATCCCGTGCTACACAGGATTGTTTTCATGTGTGAAACTGTTGGTTTAGAGCAGGGCTCCTCAAATCTTTCCCTGGAGGGACAATCTGCTGCAGAGTTTAGCTCCAACCCTGATCTAACTCACCTACCTGTGATTTTCTAATGATCTTGAAGACTCTGATTAACTTGCTCAGGTCAAAATCACCCCATTCATTCTACAATGATTCATTCTTACCAAATATAGCTATTCAACTCATATGGTTAAATGTGTTTTTCATAAATATATATATATTTAGCTGGACAAAATGCTAAAAACAATATATTGTCAAAACAATGTCAGTTTTCCCAAATATCATGCTGCCCTAATATTGATGTGATCATAGAATGCCATGATGACATTCGAGGAGGAAAAAATGCAGATGGCCAGCGATGACCTGAGAACTACTGAAAAGCTTTGCGAGAGCGACAACGCCGGCGTCATCGAGACCATCCGCAACAAAATTAAGAAGAGCGTGAGTTTGTTTGTAGGAGTGTGTGGCAGCAGGACGCACTGAATCTGTGTGCCAGATTCTTCACATCAGCGTATTGATATATCTTTGCCCCAGATGGACTCGCAGAGATCAGGAGTGGAGATTGTGGATCGTCTTCAGAGACAGATCATCGTGGCTGACTGTCAGGTTTATCTCGCCGTGCTGTCCTTCGTCAAACAGGAACTCTCAGGTGCATTCCACAGGTTTACGTTTTACGCACCAGACTGAAACTTTAAATGCGTCATTTGCATGCCACTGTGTTTGGGGGGGGGGGGAGTAAACAAGCGTGAAATATTAGAGGGGAGAGAAGTACAGGAGTGAAGTCATGTTTACTTCAAAAAAAAATCCACAGAACAATAAGCAGTGTAATTTTATTTTCTCGTTATTATTGTATTTTATTGTCTTAATTATTTTGTTAAATTGAAGTAATTTCTTTAATTTTATACTTGTATTTTAAATTATTAATTAATAATAAAATAATCATAATGAATTTAGTATTAATAATATTATGAAAATTATTATTATTTTATTTTTTTATTACTGTAGGTATACTCAAATTTGGATTATGAAAAATTATTCAGCTTCTCACCAAAACAATAAAAGGCTTAAACATGCATTTATTTTTATTGTTTTTAATTTGTGTATAACTAAATTTTATGTAAATTAAATATTTTGTATTTAAAAAATGTAATTATTTAAAATAATGAAAGACGCAATTATGTATTTAATTTTCTTTTGTGAATTATGTGAACTTGTTTATTTTGTATATTTTTATTTTGAAAATTAATAAAGAAAATTAAGAGTTTTTACATTTGAATTTTTATCTAATTTGAATTATTGATTTTTTTTTTTAGCTTGTTGTCACCAAAAATATTAAACAGCTTGATTATGCAATTATGTAATAGTTTTTTTATGTAATTTGTATTTGAGTTAATATATTTTATATATTAACAGTAATATATTTTTTAATTGCATTTAACTTTTTTATTATTTGAAGTATACACAAGTTTGGATTATTTAAAAATGTTCAGCTTGTCATTAAAAATATTAAAAGACTCAATCATGCTAGTTCTAACATTTTCTTTAATGTAACGTTATTATAATCTATCGCCCCTCAGCATACATCAAAGGAGGCTGGATCCTCCGCAAGGGCTGGAAAATGTACAACAAATGCTACAGTGACATCAGCCAGCTGCAGGAAGCCTGTCGCCGCCGCCGCTCCTCCGACCAGCAGGGGGCGCTGGCCTCCGATCAGGCCAACCACAACGCCTCAGCCGAGAGCGGCGGCGTCCGGGTGACAGAAGAGGTACTGGACCGCCTGAAGGGTTCGGTCAGCTTCGGCTATGGGCTCTTTCACTTGTGTATATCAATGGTGCCTCCACACCTGCTCAAGATTGTCAACCTGCTGGGCTTCCCTGGAGACCGTCACCAAGGTCTCGCTTCATTAGCATATGCCAGCGAGAGCAAGGATATGAAGGCGCCACTCGCCACGTAAGCTGACGGGTTTTTTTTTTTTGCACGTGAATCCAGTATTTGACATGCTTTTCTCATTAGCTTAGACTAAATTATTAGCATTTGCAGACATTTCATTTGTCATAGTGCTCATACGTCAGAAGAAAACCCCTCGCTGCTGATGTGCAATCACGCTGTCCCATGTCCAACTGGTTTCACACTGGGGTTACATAATTGATGGCATCTGAAAGGCCACAATTAGAGATAAAGGCCATTAGATGGAAAGGTCATGTGAGCATGTGCAAGCAAATGCTACTACAGAATTAAACAAGAAATCTCTTTCACTATAGGAAAATGCACATTTTGCTCCGCTTGCTCAATCAGTAGCTCTTTAAGCTTTTAATCACAAGGTTGTGGGTTCGAATCCCATGCTGAGCGGGAATTTTTCATATACAAAACTGTTTAGTTGCAAGCTGGTTTAGACTAATGCCATGTACACTCCAAAAGCTAATTTAATTATTTGCGCGAGTAGATTAAATGCAAAGTCAATGCAAAGATGTGAATAGACACGAATAATGCGATTTAGGTGACGTGATTGCCTCCAATGAGCAATATACGGCTCAAATTGCCATATTGTCATATTTGGAGAGCTCTATCATGGAGCAACCAACTAGCAACCATCCACAACACCCTAGCATTATTGACATTGAGACCATCTATAATACCTTATCAACAACCTAGCAACAGCCTAGAAACCACCTAGAACAGAACAACAACCATGTCTAGCAAGAGCCAAAGAATCCGAACAATCTAGTACCGCATAGTAACGCCCTGGAAACAATATACGAGAGCCTAGCAACCACCCAAACAATCTAGCTACCACATAACAACGCCCTCGAAACAATCCACAACACTGAAACATTATTGGCATCGAGACCATCCATAAGATCCATATCAACAACAGCCTTACAATCACCCAGAACATCCTAGCAATGTAGTACCACATAGCAACGCCCTGGAAACCATCAACAAGACCCTTGCAACCACCCAGAGCACCCTAGCAACAGCTTAGCAACCACCTAAACAATGTAGCTACCACATAGCAACACCCTGGAAACCATGCCTAGCATTATTGCACCATAACATTTTATCAATCACCTAGCAACCACCAGAACACCTTAGCAACAGCCTAGCAACCACCCAGAACACACTAACATTATGGCAAATTTTGTACTTTCGTATACTATTAATATTTTCTTCATAAAATATAAATATCTAGTCCATTTTGATCATTTCAGAGATTTTTCTTTACCTACATAGTTCGTAACTGTTCTTTCAGCTCTCTTTGGACACATTGCTCTTGGCAGTTGCTTGCCATAGGCTGACAGATTGTGCAGCAGCTCTAATAATAGAGATTCATTTAAGTATACTTAATCCAGCCCGGGAAAATAACCTACCCAATTTATTCTTCAGATGAAAAGATGCTTTTTTTTATCGGTGCTGATGTAGCAGGTTGTACACAGCAAATATATAACCAAACATAACTAATAAACATGCAAACTGTGTTATTATATGCATCTTTGCCTCCTTTTCTCTCGTTTCTCTCTCAGTTTGGCTCTTTTGTGGTACCACACCGTGGTGCAGCCCTTCTTTGCTCTGGATGGCTCTGACTCGCTTGCTGGGCTCCTGGAGGCCAAAGACATTCTGCAGAAGAAGGCAATGGTTTACCCAAACTCCTCTCTCTTCATCTTCTTCAAGGGACGGGTGCAGAGATTAGAGGTGGGTATGTAGGGATTTCATATCAGAGATTATGAAACCGGAGCAGATGCTTGGTGCTTCATTATCGACTGGCATGATTAAATCATTGAAATAATAGTGTGGTTTATGCTTCACTGATATTTAATTACTATGCAACCACCACAATGACTTTCTTCATGTAGAGAGTGTGTTAGACGCAATGGAAGGCATCCAAAACCAACCATTAATATCAATCATCTCCAATACAAATTATACATTGACTACAATGTTTAATTCATATTACACTAGAGAAAAACACATGTCATGCTGGATATCATACAAGATCACAGTGTTTCATGTGTCCTGGCTTAAATCAGGGCACAGGAACATGAGAAAGGGAAAAAAAGATGATACATTACAATTTAATAATTATAATTAATTTTATTCAACACGGTGTTATAATGAAAAATTGTAATATAACAATATTTATTGCAATTTATAATTATATTTGTGTGTGTACACATATATATATATATATATATATATATATATATATATATATATAACATATACACACAAATATATATATATATATATATCATACACACACACACACACACACACACATATATATATATATATATATATATATTTGTGTGTATATAAACAAAATTATTTGTATATAATAAATTACAAAAAAAATCAATTTATATGTAAAAATATATACATAAAAATTATTTCTAATAAAAAATAAACTTATGCTATGTAACACACTATGCTATATATTTTTACTATATATATATATACATACATACACACAAATCATTATAATGAACCTTTTTTTTTCAGTGCCAAATCAACAGTGCGCTGGCATCATTTCAGGATGCTCTGGAGTTCGCTTCAGACCAAAGAGAGATTCAACACGTGTGCCTCTATGAGATCGGTACAAATCTGTAGTTATCTTACTTTTTGTAGTACAGTCATTTATTAAATATTTTGTCCAGTTTGTTTGAATTTTGGCCTGGCAATTAGAGAAACATATGCAGTAATCGTATTCTTTACGACAAAATGAATAATTGAGTGTATTATTGTTGCATTTGTTCTGGATTTGCAGGCTGGTGCAGCATGATCGAGATGAGCTATGAAGATGCTTACAGGTCTTTTGAGCGGCTGAAGAATGAATCCCGATGGTCACAGTGTTACTACGCATACCTCACTGGAGGTCAGATTACGTTCTCCCTCAAACATTCTTTAACGTCTCTTTAAAATAAACGTTTTATTAAAACCTTTTACATCTCAACCCAAAGTATGCCAGGGGGCTTCTGGTGATCTAGAGGGAGCCAAAGCTGTTTTCCGAGATGTCCAGAAGCTTTTTAAACGCAAGAACAATCAGATTGAGCAGTTTGCACTGAAGAGAGTGAGTTATCTAATAATTAATTAACTATTATACATTTTTGCAGTTATGTTTTCAAATGTTCAATTACACTCAAGATGACTCTAATTTATACATATACATTTGTAGTTATAATTTATTATATACAAATAATTGAAGAGCTCTTTTCCAAAACGCGATAAACGCCAAATAAAAAGAAAATGAGTTCGTCATGCCATTTTGCTGTGTACTGAACCTATTCACTGCTCCATCAATGTTTCATACCAAATCGCTATATTTCCTTGTTTAAAATGTACCTCACTCTCCTGACCTCACAAAGAGGCGCTCTAGCGACTGACGCTAGAAGCTGTAGCCTTTGGCGTTCCTTGTTAGAGCGCCCGCCTCCTGCGCCGGAAACCCGGGTTCGAGACCCGCTCGGTGTGATGCTGCGGACCCGGGGGGGTTTAACAATCATTGTTTAACATGTTCAGACTGAGCCAACAGACCATTTTAACAGGATAAATTGAATATTAACAAAATGTATGGGTCTAGTTAAAAAAATGTCATTTTCATGAAAACTATTAAAATGGATTTATAGCGTTTTGGAAAAGAGCTCTTCAAGTATATTTTATGCTAATGTGAATATGGTATTTCGATACCATTTGTATTGATCTATTATATTAGTAATAATAATAATTGTATTATAACATAGTGTATAATAATTGTATTAAAAATATATAACAAAAACTATTATTAAGTATTGAGTTTGTTTATCTATAATTTTAACTAATAACTATAATTTATAGATGCTAATAATAATTATATATATATATACACGGTTAATTGCATCCAAAATATTTCAGGAAAATGCTATGTTTATATATTAAATATATTTATTTATAATATAAATTGTATAATATAAATATGGACATGTACATATATATATATATATATATATATATATATATATATATATATATATATATGTGTTATATATACATAAATATACACAGCACACACATTATGCAAACAAAAACTTATTTTGGATGCGATTAATCGTTTGACAGCACTAATATATATATATATATATATATAGTTATTGTAATATGATTAATGTATCAACCATTTATGTGTGTGTGTGTATATATATATATATATATATATATATGTAATACATATAGTTATAATTTATCATACAAAAACAATGAATCATTTTATATTAATGATAAATTGTTTATGTAAATTTTGTTGTATAAATAATTTGTATTTATTTATTGTTTTTAAAAAAAAAGACCTTTTCTAATAATTATAATTTATTAATATTACTTTTTTATTTTATATGTACATAACTACAAATTATAGAGAAATGTGTAATTTCGAATATAAAAATAGTTTTACATTAAATAATGTAAACATATTACATTTCTAAACCTGTGTATTTTATTATTTTATTTTTCCCTTTTAAAGCTTTTCGTCTGCTTTGTTTGTGTCACTAGGCAGAGAAGCTGAGGAAAGTCTCCCTCTCGCGAGAGCTGTGCATTCTGGGTGTTGTGGAGGTGCTATACTTATGGAAAGCTCTTCCAAACTGCTCTTCCTCCAAACTCCAGCTTATGAACCAAGGTAAAGAGCGGTGTGATGAAATGTGTGCTATCGGTCAGCTCCGAGCTCCTCTTTTCCCACATTATAACCCTGATCTTGATGCTGTATTCAGTGCTACAGGGGCTGGAGGAGCAGTCGAGCCTGGGCCTCAAACACCTGCTGCTTGGAGCTATTCAGAAATGTCTTGGGAATATTAAAGATGCTGTTCAGGTTTGTTCAATCTCATCAGGTTGTTGTAACTCATTATGTGTGCAAACTAAGGTGATTTACCTGTAGAAGTCTTAAAGGTACAGTAACAGTAGAAAACGTCAGTTTCTAAGTGCAGTTTACAAATAGATTTCAGAGCACAAATGCTACAAAATGCAGAATATGACACATTAAACATTAACATGTTGCAGATTGGTGTGGCACAGATTTCGGTGTATCTTGTTTATCCTCTCACATACTGTGTTTAATACTGATTGTGTTTCTAGTCGTTCCAGCTGGCAGTGCAGGATGAATACGGCCGTCTGAATAACAGCTATGTGCAGCCCTATTCCTGCTATGAAATGGGCTGTGTGTTACTGGCTAAACCTGAGGTAAATCACACTCAAAATCCCTTTATTCTCAGTATTAAGACACTATATTTAAATATTTGTTCATTCATCAACTGCCAGTAAATTTGATTTTAATCCCAGCTCAGTTTACGGTCAGTTCAAACAGTCTTCTAAAACGTTTTCATTGATGTGTATTCTACAATTTATTCTGAAAATACCGTCCCAAGGATTAACATGTAGAATTACCAAACTTTACTACTAATAATAAAATCACACCTCCACCGCATGGTTATCATAATGTGCTGCATACATTTATATAAATATTCTTTATTAACCAACTAGAATTTTTATTAAACACAGTACATTTGATTAAAATAAAAGGAGATTGATATTATACATTTGTGTTTATTATAAATATAATTTATGTAATTCTTAGTATATTTAATATTGTAATTGTATTAATAAAAATCAATATGTGTACAAGTCTGGTTTAATTTGAGCCAACGATTAACCTTCAATGTAAAAGACTTTATATCATGCATCACTTTAAATTCATTTTACAGAGAAAGCTCTTTGCCCTTGTGATGTTCTGCAAAACCCAGTCCTACAGTTTCATACCTCTGTACTCTGTAGTGGTTCTTCCTGTGTCGTCGTGTCTCTTTACCAAATTACATAAAACAGAAGGCGCCTTATTATGCAAGCATTTTAAAATTCGTCCAATTAAGCATATGCAATTTCTTTAAAATATGAAAATGATCCCATTGATTTGTTTTTGTTTGTCTATTATTTTTAAAGCCAGATTATACAGCATCTCATTTTTTCTAATTAAAGAATCACTAGTTTGAGACCAAATTGTAATACAATATGAGATACGAGAAAAAATCCTTGTATGCAGGAACAGATGAGCTGCCTCAGTTGTAATATAATGCCTAAACATTATATTACAAGTTTAAAACAGTTTAAATTCATTTGAACTATTTTTGAAAGCCCTTTTATGTTTGTCAAATTTAAGTCTATAAGTCTTATAAACTAAGAAATGGAGGTTGCGACTGTCTTGTCTTCTCTACTGGGATGTATATCCTTGTGAAATGGCATCTGAAATGAGAGGGCGGGACTTGTTTTCGTCCTTCGGGAATTGATTGGATCGTTGGAATTTGGGGCGTTACTAACAAAACTGAGGTTGATCTGAAATGCCAGTTTGCAGATAGTGGTGGGGGATTTCTCACCACTGGATTCACGGCCGACATCCAAGCATGAATACATTTTTTATTTATTAAGAATGACGACGACAATCAACGGCACAAAACATGCCTAAAAAGCCTGCATGAGAGAGAGAGACTGCCTGAATGAAACAAATTAGTTTGCGATGTCCTAATACTCCTCCTAGTAATGTTGTCGTAATATCCCAAAATCTTTTCAGCGTTTAAGGGTAACATACTCCCTCATGACTGGTGTCAGTGCTATAATGTGAAGCATCAGCTTTAGCTTTCCCCTGTCGTTTACGCTTACGTCACTAGCTCCGCCCTTGCACCATTATTCGTGACCGGAAGAGTTGGTGTCGTTTTGAGGGGGAGGTTAACATTTTTGATTAAAAAAAATATATATATAATAATAATGATGTGCACGGATAAATTATTTATAATAAAACACTACAGTATTCCATCAAAAAATAAGAATAGTCCATTTTGATTTCATGCTGACTTTATATATAATATGAATATAAATATATACATGTAAATATTTTTTCAAAATATATACTGTATATGTGTGTCTTTATGTATACATAATAAATATACACAGTACACACATATAAGCAAAAACTTTTATTTTGGATGTGATTAATCATGATTAATCGTTGCCCAGCACTTAAATGTACTAATTTGTGGAAAAAAGTTATAATAATATATCAATTTTAGTTATTTGGAGTTAAGTTTTAGTTTATACATTTATATATAGTTTACATACTATATAATTTTAAGTATTTAACAAAAATCTAGTACAACTATAGTACAGAGACTGATATTGTCCATTATTATTTCTTAACTAAGCAATTACAAATATATATATTTTAACTTTATTTGATCTTTTTCCCTCCTAAGACCCTGAGTAGAGGAAGATCATTGCTGCTTCAGGCCAAGGTAAGACTGTAATACATCAGTGATTTAGTTTCTTGAATGCACCTGTAAGTTGAGTTGAGATGGTGACTACCTCTGCTTGCAGGAGAACTACACCGGGTACGACTTCGAGAACAGGCTGCACATTCGCATCCATTCCGCCCTCGCCTCCATTAAGGAAGTGGTCCCTCACCGACCCACCCGTCCCACCTCAGAAGAGCTCCTGTCCAGCACTTTTTCAAACGAAAGCCATTTGAAGTAATCCTGCTTTTCTGGAGGGAAAAACAGAGTCAGTGGATTTCAGGTGACAGAGGACGTGTTCGCCAATATTTTCCCGCCTTTTATTGAAAAGGTTCACTCTTCATGTAGCTGTTGGTCCCAGTGATATATTCTAATATAATTTTCACGTTCACATTTACGATTAGTGTTCAGGATTGATCTACAGAAGTAACTCTCACAAAGAAAAACAAGAGTAGACCAACTGGTTAGATCCTTTCCCAGAGCGTGCGCTATCATACCAAACACATTAGCATGGGAGAGAACTCTACATCCAAATGAAATATATATTGTGTAACCCTTTATCTCAAAGAAATAATAGTATCCAAACTTTACATATAACTAGTATCTGAATGTCAAATCAAGATTGTTTGCGTCTGGTGTAGTGGCAGACCGATAGGAGACCGAAATGGCGATGCTATGATTTCAAAAATAGTTTAATTATCATTTTCGAGCTCAATTTGCAATATGTGTTCAGTTAATGATACTAAAGCTGATTTATTTATGATTGGGTAACACTTTATTTTACAGCGTCCTTGTTACTTTCTATTGTAATTACAGTAAATTCTGCATAATTACATGCAACTAACCTAAAACCAAACCTTGACTTGAAGTGTTCATTAATATTACTCATTACTTAATTACACTGTAACAAGGTCTGTAACAAAATGCAAAACTTCAATTGAATTTGGAGGCAGTTGTATGAATAATATATTTTGAAAATATTTTTAAAGACAATTCTATATAATAAATATGTATTAATTATAATATTATTTTATATATAATTTTCAGTAAAATTCTTACATTTTGCGTATAGATAGATAAGAGTGGTATTGATAGTATATATACTATTACCAGTGGTATTAATATATCCTTTGAAATAATACAAATGTTAATATTTTTAATGAAAATTACATATAGTAAATAATTTGAGTTATATATATATATATACACACACTAAATAATAATATGTATATATATATGAACAAATTCGGGTTAAGTTCTGAATTTTTGATTTTTAAAATGTTATATTTCTACTGAAAATGTTATATAAAATCTAATATTTGTATTTCTTTATTTATAACTACAAAGTACCAAATGTTGTATTTTTTAAGCAAGCACATTGATCAATGATTGGATGTTGAATCAGTCTGATATATCGGTCTGTCACTAGTCTAGTTGAAGACACGTTTGCAGGATAAACGCATTGCATTCAAGGTTGGCCGTTTTTATTGTGTGTAATGCAAAGTTCCACTTTAACACTAAACCATGTGTTCCCTTTGTAATTCATCAGGGGATATAGAACAGATTTCATGTTATTCTGTGTATTACGTTCGAGAACAGCAGCGTAACTTTGGTTCTCATGTCCAGATATTTTCTGAAGTGATAACCATGCACAACTACCTACTGGTCTTCCTCCAGACCAGAGGTCATTTCATGTTGGACCTTGTTTTTGACGAGCCGTATGTTGTAGTAGTGCCAGATGTTCTGTAATAATATTTTTGGCCCATGCTTATCATTTGTAGACTTAACAGCACTGTATCTACTTTTATTAATGTCGCCTCTGAATAACTTAAATAAGTTGGTCTATATATTGTGAAATTGTTGTGAAACTTGCACCTTCTTATTTTCTCGGCCCATAGCTGTAACGTTTATTCACTACTGTACATGATTCCCTCTGGTCTCTCTGCCAGAGGCTCAAACTGTGTCTTCACTGTGAAACGTGTCAATATTGGATGTTCAGGGTATTTATACCTTGTGAGGACAATAGAATTAGGACATTTCAATAATAAAAATAATGAAACTTGCCATTAAACTTTGTATGTGAGTTCAGTATGTTCACTGAATTATGGTTTGCAGAAATCAGATGGTATGTTTGATTTTCTGAAGTAAAAGTGAGAGAAAAGAGGAGAAATCTGTCAGAATTTAACAAGGTGGATAGGTGGGAATGTGTGATTTTTGCAGCATATTTTGAATGTATATATTTTTTGTAGAGGTGGGCATAGATTAATTTTTTTAATCTAGATTAATCTTGGAATTAATCTAGATTAAAATGGCTCATTTGAATTCTGCCGAAGGCATTCAGAATATGTGTGCTACCCAAATAATGACTAAAGGTAAGTCTTTGAGAACGGGTTTCTCAAGCCAGGTGGCGCATTAGACCAGGGGCTCATCTCCTGTTTCCAAAATGCATCACAAACTTTAATCTCTTCCCGTCCCAATCCCACGAAAAAACTGGAGGAAAATCCCATTCCACTCCCGGAAGAATGACTCCCATTCCCTCCCACTCCCGTGTTGTTGTTTTTTGCCGATAACTGTCAATTACAGTAAAAATATAGTACAGATCACAGCGTGCCCACCTTATTAGTTGAATAAAAACCCAAAATGTCATTTTTGTTATTATATTGAACTGAAAGCCATCTTATTATGCACAGTGTTGCACAGATTAAATTTCATGTAAATCATCCATGCTAACACACACGTCTTCTATTTTTTTGACATTTCACTCTCTATAGATATATTTTTCTATGTACTGTATTTTAGATATATTCGAGTTTCAAGTTTCTCGCTCAAGTTCACATGAGACCTAAAGCGCAACCTGTTTGCTTAAAAGCGCAACGTTTCGTTGTTATTCTGAGTGCACACAAATAAACGTAGAGTCTTTACAGATTCGAAAGATGTATTAGGCTACTTTTATCTGTATGACCAAGAATGACGGAGATGTAAGAGCAAGTGAGCGCAGCAAGTTTTGTCCTGCAGCAAATGCGCTTCCACACAAACACTTCAATAGCGCACATTTCTCTAGGTTAACATCATATTGAGCGGCCATGTAAAGTTGCTACTACATACATCTTTCAGATGAAAAGCCATATTTGAGGTTGATGAATGATAGGTGAGCGTTTGGATGTCCTGCCCGATTGTATTACCACATAGACCAGCCGTTAACAATCTGTCCATCACGGACTGCGAGCCTCTAGTTCGAAGACTCGTTCTCGCCCCCTACAGTGCAATTCGGCTAGGTATACATCCGCGCTAAAATATCAGGGTGAAAGTCATCATAGCTTGCGTAGTATAGACCCAGCTCCCAACCCAACTTTGAGAATAGATTAACGGCGATATTTTTTTATCGCCCGATAAGAGTCTCACGTTAACGCAGCACGTTAACGCCGATAACGGCCCACCACTAATTTTTTGATAACTTTCTCTTTTTGCATAAAGACATAAGAAAGCATAGACTTTAGTTAAAATAGGCTTTTTAAACATTTGATGCCAGGGACAGCCCATTTATGATGATCCCCTTGCAAAATACTCCCTTCCTAAAGGCAGCTATAAATGTAAGATTTATTTATATAGATATAAATATAGATAAATCCTTAAGTTTCAATTAATTAGGATTACCATATCGAGCTGAGAATAATTGACTCTCAATTAATATTAAATTAATAATTCTTCATCGATCATCAAGTTATTGCTTGTTTTCTCTCAAGATTTGTAACGCCAGATTTATGAATTAATCACTCATTTGATCTAATAATGGTCCAACAGGTTTGCAAAATGTTTGATTAATTAGGACATTTCACTCACGCGCTAAATTGTTTCTCATGAATAGTCACGGTATATTTTCTAAAAAGGGAAAAGACAAAAAAAAAACTTGGATGAAGTGGATATTTACCCACAGCCCACTGGAGGAAACAAAACTTGCAAACGTATGCGCACATTGATCTCTAATAAACGCAGACTAGAACCTTCCCTGTTTGGGAAAAATGGGTGAAGGAAAAAGTCCTGAAACACCCATATTTATAGGTATAAATGCAGCTTACAACATTTATATTGTTTGTTTATATAAAAATAAATTAATAAAAACAAGATTAAAAACAGTGTTTCTGTCTTGTTTTTGATATAGCATAAAATGTTCAAACACCTCTTTTTTAGGTTTTTATTTTTTTTGATGTAATCTAAATACAATAATGCCTTTTATACCCATAATTATTCTGCTCATCATCTGTAGGCATTTTGTTAGATAAATCTAGAAAATATACACACAAAAACATGTAACACACACACTAAGTAAATTGATATGGGGTTAAAAGTAGACTGTATCAAGTGATCAGTACAGCTTCATGTTCCTGACCAACATTATACTTTAAAATAGATGAAGAATTAACTCATGATAAATACATAATTAAAATAAGATTGTTATATTATAATATAACAAAAGACATTAGTCAATATATTAGTGAAACCAGAGGCATCTCTTAAAAAAACACCACCACAGAAAGAGCAGCAGAAATAGACACACTGTCCTAATACTGTATTGTATGTGGAGAATATGAACTATGAATTTTAAAGAGTTAATTACAAATGTGTAACAGTCATTTTCACAACCAGTTGTTTTAAACCACATTCCACACTCAACACAGTGGGAATGTTCAGACTTAAGAAATGCCAAGTTCATTTTTATTCCAATTAACAGAAAACTAAACCGACTCCGACTAGAGCCTTGGGGGACACCCAAAATCTACCACTTAACAAATCTTTAAGAAATCTCATTTTTCATAAGACTAAAACAGAACCATTATTGCTATTACAGTACACTGATATTACTATATCAAGCCCAACTTGTGATTATCATTTTCATGATATATCACAATACATATTGTGTTCCCAAAACCCTTGATTGTTACATATGCATCAAAATATGAAACTGTGTAAAACTAAATTCAGATCAGTGAGTTTCAAATAAAGTTCTCTCTTGAAACAGAATATTATTTATGCTATTTCAAATGTTCACCTGGCCAACCAGCCCAAGGTGCATAGTTTTATAGTTACGTTACAGGTAGTCTTGATTATACAATTTATCGATATAAGGTTCCTGTTGTCAGTAGATGTCCAGTACTTGAGAATAATCACGGTCCCAGTAGCCATTGGAGAACAGCCAGTCCTGAGAGCCGTTGTGTGGATTTGGACCTTGATTAAACCACCTGTTTCAGGCAACAACAAAAAAAGGTTAAGTTTGGCAAACACGTAAAACATTGATTATGATGGGATCGTTCTAGTTTTGTCATGTTGATTTGCTTGGGGTCAGTCAAACATGCGTAAAATGTGTTTCGTTGATGCCCATTAGAATCATCTTATTCTTTGTTGAATAGATTCGGTGGAGCATTTGGCTGTAACACTTAAACCAGGTGTAACGTTTCACCCTGCTCTCGGAGTAGAAGGCCAGAGAGCTCTGTTTACATTGTCTTATTCCACATAAAAAATTGATTGTCTAAGTCATAAAAAAACTCATTCCTTTGGTGTTAAGTTCCATTTACATGTGACAAAAAAGACTGTAAATAAGACATACTGGTAAACATTTGGTGTAATACTAGTATTTAAAGTTCTCTAGTTTTTTTCTATCATACACGATTGAATTTAAGTAGTCTTTAAACGCTCATAACAGGGAGCCCCTTTAAACAAAAATGTTTTACTATCATTATGTAGATGACTACTGTTACAAAAGTGTTCTACCATAAACAACCCGTCTTGTGCTAGATTTACAGGCTGTGGATAGATCCCAGTTGCTCAAAGCAATTAATTTATTATTCCAGAATGAAACAGTTGAATGCAACAAAGCAAGCGTCAAACCTGGGGCCCGGGGCGACGTTTCTGCTCACCGCAGCAAAGTCACAGGAAAGATGATAATGCCAGAAGAAATGAAGGGGAAATGAGGTTAAATGCAAAGGACAGTGCCCACTGAACCAGGACTAAGAGTACTGTTAAACATCACTGAGTTACTTAAGTAGGTAACTGTTAAGCTATTGATGAAAATGGTTACACAGTCACAAAAAAAGTGTTACAAGCGCATCTTAGTTACTAGTTATTTTTTCTGGTATTTTCCAACATGTTTATGAAAAAATTACTGTTTGAAGGAGATCTCATATTCATTTATTATGCTTTTTGAGTATTAACAATAACTATAGTAACCTTTTGAAAATGCAATCTGTGAATTGTGAAAATACGAAATAATTCTGCACCTCGTTTTCCACTCATCATCCGACTTAGAGCGGTTCTTACGTGCCGCCCTCTGTTTCTCCTCCAATCTCTTCTTCTCCTCACTGGCCAGGTCTACGGTGTTCAAAACAAAGTTATTCAACCTCTGAATGTTTCAATGTAGCTCATTTGTGATACTTCTAAGGATATTAAGTAAGACTTAGAAATATCATAAATACATCAACGGCACCAGCAGTACATGGAAACACATACCGATGTCTCCGTTCTCCATGGCTTGTATGTCCGGTCTCAGTCTGCTGTCCGTTTTCGGGATGACCTCTTCAATCTCTTTGTCCAGCTCATTGAGCTGCATTGCGAATGTAGTGAAGTTGTACATCTTTTTAAATACAAATAAAACCAAAAGACAGAAAATGAGAACATTCTGATTTCAAAGGATGCTTAAATCAACAGCATTTGTGGCATATTTTGATTACTACAAAAAAGTTTCCAATCGTCCCGCGGTTTCGGGAAAAAGTGGAGGTCATGGTGATGCACTTACAATGAGCCAATTTTTGCAGCATACGATTGGATAAAATGAACTAAATGTTATTTCAAATTTATTGAATTCATTCTTTAAAAATTTATATTAATTCTTTATCATTATTTGAGCTGTAAAGCTGTCATTTTAGGGTTACGGCATTGTCACTGTTAAGTGTAAAATTAGCTATATTTTACATCATTTGTTTATTCTGTAAACATTGTTAAATTCCTATACTGCTCACGTGTTGTGGGACCCTTTTAACAAGTCTGTAATGATGCAGAATCTATGGGAGGGACATTTGACATTGTTCTCTCTTCGGACTGTCGATATTTTTTCCTTTGACTGAAAGTCGTGAAAAAACTATTTTTGAGTTTTTCTTTTGCTATCTGAGCAAATAGGAATGCAAAAAAAATTATTTGTGGTACTCTCCAATTCACTGTTCAAGTGTTACCCAACTATGACGATTTCCGCTGCTGAGAAACCCAGAAATGTGAAAAATATCTATTAAAATTGCGATTATTTTAATGATTACAAAGTCGTCTGATAAAACCTCTGTACTATTTACTATGTGTGACTATTTGTAATGTCATGATGACAAAGTTGTCAAATTGGATAGAACTTTAAACAAAAATAGCACTTTTGGGTTTAGAATCATGTAAACGCTCATCTTGTTCAGCTATAAAATTGATTATAATTTAATTATTTTAACGCGCCATTCACTTCCATTGCAGGTGCCTCACTGTAACCCAGATTTTCCAGGAACAAGGTTTCCCAGAGCTCATGTTCTGGAACAGACCTGGGCAGAATTGACTGGTCTGGGTGCTATTCTCCAGAGCAACTGACTTCCTGGGATCACCTCCAATGAATCTCCACCTTGTTGAGGTGTTTCTTCTGAGTCTGATGACTGAGAAGCACAAGCAAACTGTTACAAACCATACAGTGTATATCTTTCATTTATACCTATTGGACTGGCACCATTATTATTGGCGGGTATCTAGACTAATGTGGTATGAAAACTTTTCGAAACACCTGTTTGCTGCTTTTCTTGTCTTCTGATGCTTTCTTATTATTCTTCCTGTGACTTTCAAATGTAGCTGGGTCGACTATGTACATGCACTCCGTCCATTTCCCGTAAAGATTGTACACTTTCTTTTTGCTGCATGGAATACACAAATAATCAATGTAAAATAGAAATGTGGAGATGGCAGGAAGATTTATCACTCTCAAACCGCTGACCTCTTGTCCAGGATGTAGCCTTCGACCTTATGTAATTCTTTCCCAAAAAGGCCACACGGTTTGAAACTCAGACAGCATTTTTCACCAGTTCTGTTGGCAAATATAAATCAAAAGGGCTGCAATCAGTAAAGTTTAAGTTGAACCAGAACGAGTATATTTACAGAGTCTCGTTGACACCTGTGGTTGATAACCTCCACATTGCCATACTGTTCGATCCACAGCTGTCCCACGATGATGTTGTGCACACAACACGTTGGGTTCATCCATGTGTAAGCCTCATTATGCCTGCAACGAGTTTATTATTGGACAAAGGATCTCAAAAAATGGGAATAAACAGAAAATGTGTACTAACATTCTCATAAATCATAATTCACCAACTTCCATACTAAAATGTATTCAAAATTTATGAATAATGGATAGGAACAACTGAAACCACACAGAAAACAACGTGTTGATATTAATAAAGCATCTTTACACCCAGAGTAGACACTTACTTGGGAAGTTCTAGAGTGATGATGCCCTTAGGTTCGGCCTCCACACTTTTGCCCCAGAACTTCAGTTTGGGGTAGATAGAGCCATGAAACACAAAGTCCTTCTCCAAACCCTCGGCGTGAAAGGCGCTGATGGGAGGATGGTGGCTCACTTGTTCTGAAATCAGCCGGAAACCAAGATCATCCCTGAAGGTTGAGGAAAAAACATGGTAACTATCCCCAAGAGCACAACACATGTATACAAATCTGGTTTGCAATGCTAAATGCTAACAAATTAACATTCAAAAAGGCTAATTATTTGAATTGCTAACATTTGAAAAATGTTACATAAAAAAAAAAAATCTGAATGGGATGAAACTTGGTAAAGGTTTTGGGTTTTGGGTCGGGACGAAAATTATTCAATGCGGACAGCGGGTGAACAAAGAGTGAATATATAGAGGGAGCGGGATATAACCTCGCCGGAGCAGAACTAAAAAAAACAGTCCCGCGCAGACCTCTACCACGACACGAACAGTACCAGAGGGTCACTTTCAAACCAAACATTTGTTGGTCAACGTGCAATTCACATGGCTGTCTTGAATCCGTTGCAAAATCTGTGTGGGGATATCTATTAACCCTCTTGTGATTGTGATGAAAATCACAATCGTCTGAATTACTATTGAAAATTACTGGATTTCGCCCACAAACATTAACCAAACATCAATAAATGTGACCACACCTTAATGCTAAAATCAAGGCTAACAAATTAGCATTCAGTTAGGGTCTGAATCTCTTACCTGACTAACTCGTATGTTTCTCCTAGCAGGGGGTTGAAGGGTTTACCCGTCCTCTCCCACTGAGACGCCACGGCTGATACAGCAAACGCGGCCACACACTGGATAGAAAACACATGTATTCGTTTACCTAGAAAATACGCATTAGAAATCGACAGCTTAGACTGGTTTTCATCCAGGCAGCTATAAGAAGAGATTTGATAGTATTCTGAAATCCTTGAATCAAATAAATATCTGAATAAAATGTGACATACAACCTAATAAAAAGTTCAGAAAATTGGAAACTTTGGTGAATGTCAGAAAATGTGAAAACTGGCCAAAGAGATTTGGCAGATTAATTGATCATATTTAATAGGTTTTTTTGGCATGTAAGGGTTTTGCTGGTATGTTCATATACTTTTTTTCACCTTCATTCTCTCAATAGAGTCCTCTAAAGCATTGGCCTGATGAATGAGGTACGTGTGCTCCATATATTCTGTTAGTCTTTGTAGAAAGCTCAGTGGCTCATTAAAAATAACAGGCATGGTGATCTTAGACAGCTCCTGAAAGAAAGATGGAATCAATCAACACATGGTACTAAATGTAGGTTTTTTGTGAGAGATTACATGATAGTGAAAAGCTCACCATCCCAATACACTTCCTCAGTATGCTCCAGATGCTGAAGTCATTTCTGGAGAACATGGGTGCTGGTAAACTTGTCCTGTGGAATAGTTAAAGGTAACTGAGCTGTGCCTTGTCAGCTTCTGACAAATGTCTGTTTACACTGAGAAACCACTAAAAAGACCTAGTTGTTTTTTTCCATGGAAACCGTTTCTGCACGTCTAGACTGGCGTTATCGGTCAGGTAACGGCAGCTTTATATCTTATTCAGCAAAGCAAGGTCAGTGTCCCGATCACTTTCAAAGTGCTCAAGATACACAGAAACCTGCTCTTTTTATACTGTACCTGCTGAATGTAAATGTAACAATAAAGAGATGTGGTTACTTGTTTCTTTTTTTGTGCATTTTATTTAGTATTAATATAGAAACAATACAAGTATTTACCAGTATATATATAAAATATTAAAAACATAACAATTGTGTGTGTATGTATGTATATGTATATATATATATATATATATATATACACATATATACACACACACATATTCACAATTATTATAAAATAAAGTATATATATTAAATGCAATATTTCATATATATACTACACATATATACACACACACAAATATACAGGTGCATCTAAAAAAAAATTATATCATGAAAAACTTTTTACTTATTTCAAAAAGTAACACTTTCATATATATTTTACATTCATAACATGTAAAGTAAGACATTTCAAAAGTTTTCATCTTGATGATTAGAACTTACAGCTCATGAAAGTTAAAATCCAGTATCTCAATATATAAGAATATTTATATTTGAGTTTCATTAAACGACCATCTCTACAGTATAAATTCTGGGTATCTCTTGTGTTCTTTGAAACCAAAATAATGGGGAACACTGCTGACTTGGCAGTGGTCCAGAAGACGATCACTGACACCCTCCACAAAGAAGGTAAATCACAGAGGGTCATTACTGAACGGGGGGGGCTGTTCAAGGAGTGCTGTATCAAAGCATATTAAATGCAAAGTTGACTGGAAGGAAGAAACTGGATAGGAAAATGTGCACAAGCAACAGAGATGACCGCAAGCTTGAGAATACAGTCAAGCAAATCTGATTTAAACACTTGGGAGAGCTTCACAAGGAGTGAACTGAAGCTGGAGTCAGAGCATCAAGAGTCACCACGCTCAGACATCTTCAGGAAAAGGGCTACCAAGCCACTTCTGAAACAGAAACATCGTCAGAAGCATCTTACCTGGGTTAAAGAGAAAAAGAACTGGACTGTTGCTCAGTGGTCCAAAGTCCTCTTTTCAAATAAATTTAAATTTTGCATTTCATTTGGAAATCAAGGTCACAGAGTCTGGAGGAAGAGTGGAGAGACAGAATCCATGTTGATTGAAGTCCAGTGTGAAGTTTCCACAGTCAGTGATGATTTGGGGGTGTAGTGATGTCTGCTGGTGTTGGTCCACTGTGTTTTACCAAGTCCAGAGTCAATGCAGCCATCTATCAGGAGATTTTGGAGCACTTCATGCTTTCTTCTGTTGACAAGCTTTATGGAGATGCTGATTTGCTTTTCCAGCAGGACTTGGCACCTGCCCACACTGCCAAAACCACTCCCAAGTGCTGACTATGATATTACTGTGCTTGATTCTCTTTTCAAGAGAAAGATGAGAAAGAGTGGATCCAACAATACAGACGAGCTGAAGGCTGTGCCACACAGGCTGCTGCATTAGAAAGCAGTGCCACAGGCTGATCGCTTCCATGCCACACCTCACTGATGCTGGAGTTTGTGCTAAAGGAGCCCCGACCAAGTACTGAATGCATAAATGAATATACTTTAAAGAACTTGAACTTTTCTGTTTTGCAAATCCTTTTTTAGATTGATCTTAGGAAATATTCTAATATTTTGAGATACTGGCTTATGACTTTCATGAGCTGTAAGCTCTAATCATCAAAATGAAAACAAAAAACTTTTGAAATGTCTTACTTTACATGTAATGAATCTAATATATATATATGAAAGTTTCACTTTTTGAAATAAGTTACAAGAAAATGCAGTTTTTCACGATATTCAAATGTTTGGAGATGCACCTGTATATTTATTTATTTTTTACAGTGCTGTTACTGATTACAAATGACATGTTGAAAATCGTATTAAGTAATGTAATCAAGATGACTAATTTTAGATATATGAGGTATATTTTAGGTGAATATGTTGTAAAATTATTGAAATATTAATGATGAGTTTAAATCATTTTGGTGTTAATTTAGGGGTTTGATTGACAAAAAGTTTGTGAATCCCTGTATCACGGGAAAAAATATGGGAGAATCAATAAATTATGAATAATTTACTGTCATTGAGTAAATAATTTGTAATCCATAAATAAACTAATCTGATTATGAGCATTTACACAAATACATTTTATTATATTAAAAAATAAATATTTATAATATGAACATCAACTTGCATTTTCTAAATACAACATTATAAAATACAGTTATCCAGTAAATAAAAATAACTCTGTAATTGGCTGCAAAGTCAGTCAAGTATTTTTCAGGGCCATCAATCAACATGCCGAGCCTTCAAAGTTCAAATTACGGCGTTAAACTCGGCTACCTCATCAATCTTTTACCGTTTCATTATGAGCGCCTCTTCTGGCCTCGGCCCGCTAAATTATTTACCACAAAGTGCAAACCAAAACAAAACACAGAAGTTGCGTCTAAGAAACAAGACAAATAACAACAAAGTGACACTGAAAAACAAACAGAGCTGAATGTTACGTCTGAGACATAACATCATTTATTTCTATACTCGTATGTTTATTTGTACAAGTTTGTTTTTATTTAAAACGCATTGGAAATTTCTAGCTACTTTGAACTTTCAGATTTTCAAAAAGGTATTTTACTAATGTTGTTACACAAGACATATCTGGCACAAAATCGTTGGTATACTAGTGTATTGTTTGGTTTAGGTATTCCCACCTGCGCTTCCTCCCTCCGTTCACTCTGGGCACCTCATCATCGTCCTCTTCCTCTCCACGACGGTCTTCCCTGGACATCCTGTTGCTGAGATTACTTGAGATGCTGCAGTAGAGCTCAGACTTGAAGTCCTCTCCGTCTTCGTACGAATGGCCAGCTGTCTCAGAACCGCTCAGTGAGGGCTCAGAGTCTGAATCTGCGGCAACAGAGCGCAAACAAACATGGCTTAGAGGGACAATGAGTGGCCGACGGCAACAGGCTCTCGCAGGAAACCTGAACACAGGATCAGGTGGCATTTAATGGAATTGCACAGTCGGAAGTGACCGGACACGTCCCTAAGAAAGGTGCCTCATACTTATGAAGCTCATTCTGAAGATTTACTTGTTACTGTAACAGCAATTACACTGCAGGCTCTGATACGGCTGATGATACATGGGCTTTTAGTCTGTAATTATACTGTACACCTTGGATATCATACGGATAATGATAATCAGGATGTGATCATCTTAAATTGATATACTTGTATTACTGAAAACTCAAACTTAAAAGGTGACATTGTTGAGCCTTGGTGCTCATGTGGAAAACACAGGTTTGAATTCGAACTGCAGTATGGGGTTTTCTGATCACATTTAAGGGAAAATGTACATCTGAAAACGTTATAATTAAAATGCTACAAGTAAATGAGACATTACATTTATTCATTTAAAATTATATCTAATGTTTAAATTATACCCTTTCACTTTCTGCTACTGTATCTGCACATTAAAAAGGCCAAAGAGCATAAATACAAAATAAAATAAAATAGGATATTTGGCCAAATTCTTCAGTGTAATTATTCAAAGTGTTCTGGGGTAATTGTCAATAATTATTTATAATGTTATGGCTGATATTAAGATATTGTACACTTTACATAACTTAAAAACATACATTATTTGAACTTAAACGCATTATACGTTTATAATAATACATACATTGTGCCATCACAACATAATGTACAGCAAAAGGTTTAAAAAAAAAAAACATTTGTGAAGGATGAAATTAGAGTCAAACGATCCTTCAGAAATCATTATAATATGCTAATTTAATAACATTTCTTATTATTACTGTTGAAAACTGTTTCGCTGCTTAATATTTTTGTGAAAACTGTCAAATAAATTCAGGGTTGTTTGATGAATAGATAGTTCAAAAGAACAGTTTTTATTAGAAATACAAAACCTTTATAAGATTATAGATGTCTTTACTCTCACGTTTGATCGATTTAATACACCTTGCTGAATAAACATAATAGTGTATTTCAAAAACCGACAGCAAACTTTTGAATTGAAGTGTTTGAATGTTTTAAGCATACGAACTGGATACAGCGTCGTAGAACTCGTCTTCGCTGAGGACGCTGCGGGACGACGATCCATTGACCACTGACTGCTCCAGCTCATGATGTTCAGTCGCCAGCGTCTGCAGAGCCTCCGACAGGATTTTATTCTTTTCCACTTCCTGTTCCAGTTTCATACCGCGTGCCTGAAAAAACAGACACTTTAAAATCCATTTTATAAAAACATATTTTATTCCTTCCATTTATTTGTGATCATTAACTATGATTTTACCTGCTGTTTTTTTTTTTTTTTTTTTGGGGGGGGGGTTTAGCCTCTTTATTTGACAAATATAGGAAATGGGGACGTAAAATTGTTAGAAGGAGTGATTATGTTGCAGCCAAATTCGAACATGTGTAGTCAAAGTGAGCACAAAGGCAAAATAAAATTACAAATGCGTTAACCACTGTGCCATGGCTCAGTTTTTAGCAGGCGCTTATAAGAACCTCTTCAAGTAGCTTCATAGCAATGGATGTGTGCAGTGAAATGGGTACATACTCCTTCCTGTTTGGAAAAAAGCCCCAGACACTGGTGCAGTGAGGAGCAGGTTTCACTGGAGGCTTCACAGACCTCCTTTAGCTTCTGAACGACTGTCACAGGGAATCCTGCAAGAATATAAAATGCACTGTGGCTTAGCAGATCTGCATAACCCAATCAGATGCAGCGGATGATTCAAGTTCTTACGTTCCGCCAGGCCATCTTCTTTCACCATGGACAGGAGGGCCAACATCTCTGTCTCCAGTCTCTGATGGCATGCCTCGGCCCGCTGCAAAACAAAAGAGGAACAAGAAAACACAGAAATAAAAAGGATATTGTGGAAGAGAAAGGCTAAGACTGTAAGAAAGGGTCAGGGTTAGTCAACTTTACCACTTCCTGTGGTTAGAGTGAAAAGGGAAGTCAGAACTCATTTTCCTTTGAACTGCAGAAATATGAGAGTGAGACATATGCCTCTTCTCTTCTGGCTCTCAACGGAGGCGGTCGCTTTCTCTCCCCGTCCTCACCCTTATCTTCCCTGCTTTGCTCCCTTGTCTCGTGAGAGACTCTCTCTGCACTGCTCTCCAAACTAAAATATTATGGATTAACTGGTCTCTTAATGCAATTGACACTATCGAAACTTGGGTTTCGGGGAACCTGACTGCCCTGACAGAACGTTCGCAGCCGGCTATACGATGGCGCGTGGGAGAGGTGGCGAATCGTGTGTCTTGCAGCTCTTTCCGTGGAGGACATTGATATCTACCTATTCGAACCATGATAACAGGTATTTTGCTGATTAGATTAGGCTTTTCCTGGGTTATCGAAGAATTCAGAAAACGGGAACAGCTGTCCAAAGCCCCACAAGGCTGCCCGTATGATTGAAGCTGTGGGAAGAGCGGTCAGCATTGAGACTGAACTATAATCGCAATATGGATTCTACCAAGGAGAAGTTCACGGCTTTACAAACGGAAATTGATTAAAATGGAGACCAAAATGGACAAAACGGACAGAGAGTAGCCTGCAAAATTGGAATGTTTACTCGCCCCAAAGACAAAACAATCTTATCTTTTCTGGCTCCCCTACAGTGGCCTTGGCAAGGCTGTTGCTGGAATAAACCCGGTGTGCAATGCAGTTAGACGCCTTGCGTTCCTCCCCACCCTACAGACATTCCCCCGACCATTCGCCTCTATTCGCCCGATCCGCTGGCCTGGTCAAGCGGGTCTGACCAGCGCCGGATCAGTGGCTGCGGGATCAGATGGCTGCTTGCTGGGCCGGATTCACTTCCCCTGTGGCTATGTCGTGTATGTGCTTTTGTGTTGCTGAGGTGTTTTTCCTGTTCTCACACTGTACTCCCCAAGGAGCATAGTCTGGGGATAATTTTTTTCTCCTCCCTTTCCTCATGTTCCCTTCCTTCAATTCTACTTGCATTTCACTACTGATTATACTTTTATGATTGTGTATGTGACGAATAATAAAGAACCTTGAACCTTGAACCTTGACACGGTCTATTTATAGTTAAATTTTATGGTGCATAAAATTATTTTATTTATTTATTTATAATTAAAAATGTTTGTCATTAAATAAAATAAATAATTAAACTTTTAATTATATTGTATTTTAGTTATTATTAGTATTTTAGTATTCAATTCATATTAATCTAATCCAAAACAAAAGTGTTTGTTTACATAATATGTGTGTGTACTGTGTACATTTATTATGTATATATAAACACACACACAGTATATATTTTGCAAATATTTTCATGTATTTGCATGTATATATTTATATAATTTAAATTATATAAAAATATATAAAAAACAAATTTTTCTTAAATGTATACATGCATGTGTGTGGTCTCTACAAAGTTTCATGTAGACAATTGTGCCATTATTTTCTGCAAATAATATTAATATTAATTAAATCATATAATGTATCTGGTATTTTAGTTAATGTTTTATAAATATGTATGTATGTATGTATTTTTTCTAAATCTTTTTAATTATCTTAAATATTCTTAAAAAATGAACCAAAAAATTGTTTTCACTGCCAGTATTGGTCTGCACGGGCTTTAAACTGAAACCCGAACCCAGCCCGTACCCATGCAGCACTGTTAAATTTAGAGCCCCCAACGTATAACCAATACAAAAAAAAGATGCTGCATTTCACGATTGCATGCAACGGTCAGTAAGCAAATACATAAAGAAACAGATTCATCAAGGTTCGGCCATTTCACAAGGCAAAAGAAAACAAAGTTTGTGAACATCAGGTGCAGCGGTCGCATGCATTCTGCTGAGTTTTTTAAAGGTTGTATGGACAAGACGATAGTTCTTCCACCGTGCAAATTATGGTCATTTTTGTCAGTTAAGTCTTGTTAGCATTTGGCCTACTTTAAATCAGACACGGAGATGTAGTGCGGTAAGATTGTATTTATTTGAATTAATTTCTTTGAATTTGAGAGAGAGAGAGAGAGAGAGAGAGAGAGAGAGAGAGAGAGAGAGAGAGAGAGAGAGAGAGAGAGAGAGAGAGAGAGAGAGAGAGAGAGAGAGAGGGATGAAAGCTGCACGTGTGAATCTGCGTCTGTGCGTCTCTCTCTACAAGCAATGAGGTTTAGATACTTTAAAAAACAGCGATTTTACCCCCTCATTGCAGAGAAATATAACGTTGCAAATCAGTAGCCTATCGAAGCTATTTTACTAATAAAAGTTTCCGTGCTGTTTGTGCGCTACGCAATCTCTGATATCTGTGCAATAATGTGTGTGTGCGTGCATCTATGAAAGCAGCATAGCCTCTGCATATAGTTTTAGTTTAGCTACAAACCTGAGCCCGAAGCTATCCTTTAAACAATAACCCGACCCCGACCCGAAACCCGAAAGTATTTCGGGACCCATCGGGCTCAGGTCGGGTAACAGACCTCTACAGTATTCATATATAGGCCTATATATACATACAGTACATATATATATATATATATACACACATATATTTTTTTCTCCAAACATTACAATAAATGTTTAATTTTCAAATATGTATTTCTTCAACTTTTTTTTCTGCCAGCTTTTATCTTTGTAATTGTTTTTGTAAATAATACGAATTTTTTCTGCTTATAGATACATTTTTCACATGTTTAACAGCTACATAAGGAAGAAAGGATGGTCATGACCATTTTATCAGCAGATGTGATTGTCAAGATATGACTTCATCAACAAATCAAGATGCAGATATCATTTCTCACCTGAAGTGAGTCAGAAAGCTCGTGTACAGACACAACGTTGTCTTCCTCTTCCTCACTGTCTGGGTCTTGTGAGCAGTAATGAGTGCTGAAGGCTGAATGTTCCTCTATGGCCTCCAGCCACCTCTGAACAATAACACACACATTCACACAAACGTACATACACACTCCGATCTGGACTACACAACAGAGCTGAGAGGAATCTCACTTTTCTGGTGGCTTCGGGGTTGTTCTTCTGTAACACTTTGAAATGGTGAACACTGTTGTCAAAACACTTGATCGTGAAATAGCTGCTATCTTTCGCTTTAATCTGACAGTTGGAAAGAAGAGCAGTTTGGAAAATCCTGTTAACAATCCCACAAAACATGAATCAGCATCTTATTCATTTCATCAAATTCATTTTACCATGCACTGCGCTTGTGTTAGTGGTTTGCAACCTTGCCGGTGTGTGTTTGAATCTGCATCTGACCTTGATGAGTTAAAAAAAAGTGAAAAGTTACTAAAAATGACAGTTTCCAAATATTTATTTCTGCAAATTTAGAAAAATTTATTTAAGTAATTTTGGTACCATTAAAAAGTATTATATATTATGACCTTGATGAGTTACGCTACAATACAAATTTGTTTTCAAATATGTATTTTTTCAAATTTTGCAAAATAATTTTTTTAGGAATTTGCTTATCATTAAATTTTAGTACATATGATGACCTTGATGGTTTAAAAAATGTATAAAACTTTACAATAAAAATACAAGTTTTCACATTCTATTTTGCTAAATACTTACTTAATTTCTGAAATGTATTATTTATTATAAAATTATATTTTATTATATATTATGAGATTTAGTTAAAAAGGATGAAATATTAAAATAAAAATTAGCTTTCAAAGAAAATAAGTTTAAGTATTTTTTTTTACTTTGCTAAATTAAGTCTTATTTTTGCTAGTTATTTTTATAAAATGATATTACACGTTTTGAACTTGATTTAAAAAAGGATGACACTTTACAATAAAAATATTAGTTTTCACATTTATTTCTTCAAAAGTTTGCTAAATAACTCTTTAATTTAAGAAATGTTACTGTAATTACATTTTATTATATAGTATGACAGTGAGTAAAAAAAAATGAAATGTTACAATACATTTTTTTTTTTAAGAATAATAAATTTAATTTAAGCATTTTTGCTATCATTACATTTTTTACATATGACATTAATGGCTTAATATAAGGATGGAACACTACAATAATAATTACAGTTTTCAAATATTTATTTCTTAAAATACTCCAAAATAAGAATTTGTAATGATTCAATTTATTAAATTATCATATATTATGACATTGAAATAAAATAAATGATGAAAATGAATAGAAATTATTAAATTAAACATAACAAAAATCAGTTTAAAATACGAATTCTGCAGATTTTCCAAAAAGAGTAAGAGCAAGAGGACCTTGATGAGTTAAAAATAAAATTAAAAATGTTACAGTATTTCTTTCTTCACATATGAAACATAATTAAAATTTAAGTTTTAAAATATTTAAAAAAAAAGTACATTTTGCTAAATAAGTCTTTCATTTCAGCAATTCTGCTATCATTAAATTCTATTATATATTGTACTTTTATTTGAATTAGAGCATCACATTTTTGTAATAGAGGCAGATACTCACTGTTTAGGGTACCATGACAAGCCTCCATCCTGAAGAACTACCCAGTACGAGCGCCAGCCGAAAAACCTTGAACTCTGCAATAAAAAGAAAAAAGGAAATTGAAATACAGAATAAATAAGATGAACAAAAAAACAGTATTTTCATAACAGTATACATTTTGAAAAAAATACCTTCCAAAGAGGCCCCTCGAACATTTTAACATGTCGCGTCATGCCCTACAGAAATCAGTGTTGTAAAAACCAAATAAATTCACAAAAAAGGCACACCACTGTAAATAAGTGTAAAATGAGAAATATATCAGTGCTATGCTATGATATGGTGGTGGACAAGTTTTTTTTTATAAATATATTTGCATACATTTGTGACATCAGAAATGTCCAGATAAAGGAACCTACTTTCATAACATTTCCAGTAATGATCTGCTTCATGTCTGCATCGTTAGCCAAATCAAAAACAGTCTGATCTGAAAACAAATGAGAAACAAAATACAAAAATTAACATCAACATATTTCAGGCGACCACAAAAAGTCAGGTCATTCAAATAAATTAATAAAATAATAAAATAAAAAATCACGCAGTGTTATTTTTTATGTTTTTATGAATGTGTCACATTCATTTCTAGATGAATGATACATACAACTATGACAGTAACAAAACTAAAACAACGAAAACAACACACAATTGTAAAGCAATTAGCAAAAATACTGACCTGGCAAAAAAACGTGTTGAATGCTTTAAAAAATGAGGCTACAGTACGGTGGAGCTCATTACAAAAAATAAAGTATGATCATATTACTCCAAATTTACAATCTCTGCACTGGCTACCTATTAAGTTCTGTATCAGTAACTAAATATTATTACTTGTCTATAAGGCCCTAAATGGTTTAGCTCCTGCGTACCTAACTAATCTTCCATCACGCTACAATCCAACCCGCTCCCTAAGGAACAAAACTCTGGACTCTTGGTAGTACCTAAGATAGCAAAGTCCACTAAAGGAGGTAGAACTTTTTCATATTTGGCTCCCAAACTCTGGAATAGCCTTCCTGATAACGTTCGGGGTTCAGACACACTCTCTCTGTTTAAATCTAGATTAAAGACACATCTCTTTAGCCAAGCATTCATATAATGCATCTCATAATCTTGTACTGCAGGTATATCTGATCAAACGCACATTATTATTCTTTAGCTTGGGTTGAACACATAATTTTTGCTTTGATGGAACAACAGCTACGCTAATTATGTCTCTATTTGTTTCTCTGTTTCTGCCATAAACTAGGAATTACACAAGCTTCAGTCTGGATCAAACCCTTAAATGATCCGAGATGACGAAACACCTGAGTAGAGATGATGCCAACCCCTCAGACAGTATACAGAATTAACCTAATTTTGCCATAAGTTAAATATATTAGGTTTCTGCAATAAATAAATCTATTGTAGAAACTTGATTTCCTGTAAAGCTGCTTTGCAACGATTGTATCGTAAAAAGTGCTATACAAATAATCTTGAATTGAATTACTGATTTTGTTCTTGATGTTGGGGTTGGCCTTGTGCTGCAGGAGTTTGACGGCACACTGTTTCTGGCCTCTGTAAGCGGCGCAGTGCAGCGGTGTGTTGCCCAACAAGTCCGTGCAATTTATGTCCGGGGGTTTCTTCATGTTTAGCTACATGAGGAACAAGAAGATCAAGTAGTTTAAAAGTAGTTTAGTTTAAAGTAGTTTAAAAGTAGTTTAGTAACTGAGTAGAACAACAAAGTGAGTTCAAAGTAGTTTAACCTCAAAGTAGTTAACAAGGTTACCAGTCTTGTGAGGGTAGATATGGCTCCTTCTCGCGCCGCCTCCAGCAGCTGCTCCTCTAGTTTCCTCTCTTCAGTCCTCTCAGCAGCTAGAAGATCAAAATTGAATGGTAATAATTTAGTAATCATTCAGAAGACTACGATTTCATGCACTTACCCTCCAACATGCTTTGAATCTCAGCACTCTGGGTAATGTCTTTAGGTATCTGGGCCATCCCGTTGATGACAGAAGCGCACGCGTCGATACTGGAGAAGCAACATTACAACTTCCTAAACAGCAAAATCAGCATTCAGTTAGTATTCAGTATCCAATCAGTATTCAGCATGCAGGCGAGTAGCTGTGTTTGTGAAAAATGAGGCTATACACATTAATATGACTCCACTGTATAACACTTATGTTAGTGATCGCCTGAAACAAACTGATGTGCAGAACTGATTATTAATACAATTGATCATTAGAAAAAAAAATCTGTTTTTATTAATAATAAGCTTTCCTGTAGCTCAACTGGTAGAGCATGGCGTTAGCAACGCCAAGATCATGGGTTCGATTCCCAGGGAAAGCAAGAGCTGATAAAATGTAGAAACTGTAACTTGAATGCAATGTAAGTCGCTTTGGATAAAACCGTCTGCTAAATGCATAAATGTAAATGTAAATGTAATAATAATGATAGAGTATTCAAATTGTATAATTCAAGTATTTCATTAACATGTAAAAAAGAATATACATATATATATATATATATGCATACACAAACAATATATAATACTATACGCACGTCCTGATTTTGCTGAGTTAGACGTCTTCTAGTCAGCTAGCCGTTGATTATACCTTACACAGGGCTCTCAAGTTATAGCTAAAGTTTGGAGTGAGATTAGGGGAGGGGCCACTCAAAGGGGAGGAGCACGTAAAGGGGGAGGGGTCGCTTAAAGGGGAGGAGCAACAAAAATATTTGCAGCACCCAAGTCCAATTTTACTTATGGTTCATAATTGACCAGCACAAATAGAAATGATAACATCTGGTAAATCTGATGAAAGTCAAATTCATTCTAATAAAAATATGTAACTGTTATTGTAAGACAGTGAGACAAACAACGTTTGTTTGTCCGAGGGAGCAACAGTAACTAAGGGGGGCAGGGCTTACTGATAATTGCACACTCCCTCAAAACTGATAATATACATTTAATAAGAAATTATAATATATATTAAAATGATAAAATGTCTTAAAATATTATTAATATTTTATTTAATTAACATTAAAATTAATAATTTATCATTAATAAAATAATGTAATTAATAATAATTATCATTACAGTTACACAATGTCACAATGTTTTGTGATCTCAAAGTTGCACATTTTTCATCTTTATATTAGGGCTATCCATAAGGGCTGCTACACATTTTAAAAAGAGTTATTTACTTGCTAAAAAAAATATTTAAAAACAAAACTTTAGGTATAAAAAACAAAATTCAAACCAATTATCAGTCTGTCTCAAGCTAATATCCATAGTCTCAGTGCATGAACATATACGATACATACTTTTCTCCCAGTGAATGCTGCTTTATGGAGAGGCGTATCTCCGACATTATTTGGCAAATTGGCATCTGCTCCAGCCTGTAAGATGCACAGATGAGCTACAACTAGACATCAATATACCGAGCACAAATTCTACTCGGAAACATACCAATGTACACATGTATGAGAACAAAACGCTGAGACGATCAATACCTTCAGTAGGGCCTCAACAACATCCTTGTGTCCAAAGTAGCAGGCCAGATGAAGAGGAGTCCAGCCATGATTCGATTTGCTCTTGCCTGAAACAATGTAATGCTGTTACAAGTACTCCAATGTGTCTAGAAACATACGAACGGTCAATAGAAACCCAATGACGTGTTCTACCCTTGCAGTTGATGTCGATTTTGGCCTCCTCCTTTATCTTGGACATCAAAAGCTTCTGGATCCCTTCTAGGTTCCCATTCCTGGCATCCCTGAGGAACTGCTCCTCTGGATCCAGCTCCTCCATGACTTCACCAACAAAACAAAACAAAGAATTACAAACCAAAAATCTGAGCCCTGGGTAACAGAGTAAGTGCAGTGTATCTAAAAGGCATTGAATCTTCCAGGAAACATATGAAGGCGAATTCTTTGAAACATCTGCCATGTGATTTCCTTGTTTAGACTGGAAGAAAACTATGAGCGTCACATGCTTCGATACGCATTCATTTTCATATAAAATCCATAAACAGAGCAGAACCATTTAGTGACGTCATCAGAAATACCCTTATAATAAAGATCTTGTGAAAAAGCACCAAAGAAAACCTGACAATATAATAAATCCTTAACAGGTTAACCCTATTACGCCTAGTGTATCGTATTCAATAAGTTATCAACATGATCAAAACTACATGCTTTCTGTCATGTGACTGATCGTTTATACTTTTTTAACAAATGAAAGACCTTCTCTAAAAAGTGTATATACTTTGTATATTTATTATGTGTATATATATAAATACACACACATGCATATATTCAATAATTGTTTATATTTGTATATTAAATGTATATATATATATATAACAAATTATATAAATATATACATATTTTCTAAATATATACTGCATGAGTGTGTATTTATATATACATAATAAATACACAGTACACACAAACATAAACATTTCCTATGGATGCGATTAATCGTTTGACAGCACTAGATGTAAGAAGTCTGTTATTAAGATCTGATTGATTTACATTAGCTATCAGAATTTCATCATAACATAATGGCCATATGAACCTCAGCAACTACAGTTAATGTAATATCTTTCCTCGGAGTTTAGATGTTTTTTCTTCCTCAAGTATGAGCTCCACATCCTCATAGTGGCTTTCCCTATAAAAGCCTATGAAAGATGCTCAACGAAAACACATATGAAACTATTTCGCCTAGGTTCGATAAACTGTTCCACTTCAAAAAAACATTGAATATTATTATTTAATATGTCAGGCTTTACAGGGTTAATATGTCGGCCACTGAAGCAACCAAACAAGAAAAAAATTTGGTATGCAGATTAACAACGTCACTTTTAATGCAATAACCGTTTGGTAAACCATAAAGCTTTCTTTGTGCTGAATATAGGTCAGTGCGCTAAAGAAAATAAAAACTGTAATTTATACGTATCCGAGTCAAACCAGGTCTAAAACACAAAAAAGGGTTACAAATCATGCACATTAGTGTCTCCAAGACCAAATGAATGCATCAGATTCCAAAAGCTGAACGAGCTGTCAGTCATTTCCTGGAAAGAACTAGTTCCACCACAAAGTTATGAAAGCACGCTGCTTTTGTTTGCCTATAGCGGTTGTCAGTGTCTTGAGGGAGCTGATGGAAGACAAACAGCAGTAAAGTCGACTTGTACTGTCATGTGACTTTCTGGAGCTTAAGACTTGATACAAACTTGTCTGAGCGACTCATCGCCGGGATTGTTCAACTTGATCAACCTGTCTTCATCTGATTGCTTCATAACTGTTGGAGTAACTTTATGGGAACTGACACTTAAAACGATAAAACTAGCTAACCAATCTGAAAGGTAGTTTCTCTACACTGAATGTTTCAGTTTATTTACATGCGAATATTGGAGACCTTCATCAGGATGTGGGTTTATCTCTTAATTAGGTGAGATGTGGTCATGAGCTGTAGTCAAAAATAAAATATGCGAAGCAGAAATAATACAAGTATATAAAATCCAAATAAATGATATAAATCACTGGTATATATAATATGTACCATATAAAAATTAGAATTATGTACAGTATCTCTCTTCTTTAACACTAATAAGTCATAAAATCCAGACACACCGCTGTAAACATGTCAAACATAACTTATACATTAAAAACTAAAATGGAAATAGATTTGCACAAGTTCTATCTTAAAAGCAAGAAATATTAAGACTTGCCTGTTTTTAAAAGTTAAAGCATGACTTGAGATTCGAGACACGCTACCGTCCTTGATCCAGAGTCACTCCGCAATAAAAACATAAATGCATTAAGCAAAAAATATTTCCATCAATTGTGCTTTAACATAGATTTGACAGAGCATGTGATGCACTCTTCCTGTTTGTGAATCTCACACATGATGTGAGTCTTTGCTAATAGTCCTAAGTTCTTCACAAGGATCTTCACCAAACATCTTACAATCTGTTGTGCAACTCCACACCGACTGTGCGCGTGCTGCCGCTCGCGAAGTCAACGCAAAAGCACAAACTAAACATCATACGGCAATATGTAAATAAACAGCTGACTGACAACACGCATGATGACGATGCACTTCCGGTTTCGATAAACAGTAAACAGCCACGATAAAAGTGAACTTCTACTACTACTACTACTACTATTATTATTATTAATAATAATAATAATAATAATAATAATAACAGTTTTAGGATACTTTAAAGACTATACGGACACAAAAAAAATAATTCGTTATTTATTTTTCTCAACTTTGTTGTTTATGGCTCTTATTTTGAAATGGCTTGCGGAAGTGACTTAGATGTATTGTCGGTATGGAGGGGTCCGTAGTAGACGGCGTGTTAGCGCCTTTACCTGGACGATGTGCTTTTTATGTAGCGAAAAAGAAACGATACTGTAAGATGACAGTTGGAAGTGGGAAAACCTTCTGCGGGGAACATGCAAATGCTGTGTGTGAATGAAAATACGTTATCATTTCAATGTTATGCTGCTCCGAATGGATGCATGCGCTACTACTTACCTTGCCCATATTAAAATGTGTTTATTAATAAGTTACTGTTTTCTTTGATGTAATTTCCATGTAGGGTGAAGAGAGTGAGAAAAAACGAATATCCTGTCCTTTGGACCCCAAACAGTAAGATGTTCACTCTTCTAACAAGTTTGAGAAAGATGTAACGTTAGTCGTGTTTAAAAGTGAAGTAGTTCAGTCCAAACTGAATTAAATAATTTATTCCAGAGTTTCAGATTGATGCATGTAGAAATGTTATGTCAGGTGTCTTTTCTTAATAAATGAATTCCCTGTTGAAAAAAAACTAGAACCCTGCCCAAAGCACAATAGAAAATGTAATGCTTATAGTGGGAATTGTATTGGTTTTAATGGAAACTATAATGTTGTCTACTGGTATGTGATGGATTCTATTGGTGGGATGTTAAATTCTATTGGAAAAATGCCTAAAACACTACAAAAAGGAATTTTGTAATGGTTTTATGAAAACCTTTGGAATTGCACTGATGGTTTCTATTGGTCTTCTATTGTTTTTTTCCAGGGTTAATATGATAATTGACTAATCTGGAAGTGAATGAATGATTTATGACTGGTGTCATCAGTTAAATTGCCTCAGTCAGATAGAAAATGTTACTATTAACAAGATTGAGCATTTTAAGAACTTTTATATACATATACAGTGGGGCAAAAAAGTATTTAGTCAGCCACCAATTGTGCAAGTTCTCCCACTTAAAAAGATGAGAGAGTCCTGTAATTTTCATCATAGGTATACCTCAACTATGAGAGACAAAATAAGAAAAAGAAATCCAGAAAATCACATTGTAGGATTTTTAAAGAATTAATTTGCAAATTATGGTGGAAAATAAGTATTTGGTCACCTACAAACAAGCAAGATTGCTGGCTCTCACAGACCTGTAACTTCTTCTTTAAGAGGCTCCTCTGTCCTCCACTCATTACCTGTATTAATGGCATCAGTTTGAACTCGTTATCAGTATAAAAGACACCTGTCCACAACCTCAAACAGTCACACTCCAAACTCCACTATGGCCAAGACCAAAGAGCTGTCAAAGGACACCAGAAACAAAATTGTAGACCTGCACCAGGCTGGGAAGACTGAATCTGCAATAGGTAAGCAGCTTGATGTGAAGAAATCAACTGTGGGAGCAATTATTAGAAAATGGAAGACATAAAAGACCACTGATAATCTCCCTCGATCTGGGGCTCCACGCAAGATCTCACCCCGTGGGGTCAAAATGATCACAAGAACTGTGAGCAAAAATCCCAGAACCACACGGGGGGACCTAGTGAATGACCTGCAGAGAGCTGGGACCAAAGTAACAAAGGCTACCATCAGTAACACACTGCGCCGCCAGGGACTCAAATCCTGCAGTGCCAGACGTGTCCCCCTGCTTAAGCCAGTACATGTCCAGGCCCGTCTGAAGTTTGCTAGAGAGCATTTGGATGATCCAGAAGAGGATTGGGAGAATGTCATATAGTCAGATGAAACCAAAATAGAACTTTTTTGTAAAAACTCAACTTGTCGTTTGGAGGAGAAAGAATGCTGAGTTGCATCCAAAGAACACCATACCTACTGTGAAGCATGGGGTGGAAACATCATGCGTTGGGGCTGTTTTTCTGCAAAGGGACCAGGACGACTGATCTGTGTAAAGGAAAGAATGAATGGGGCCATGTATCGTGAGATTTTGAGTGAAAACCTCCTTCCATCAGCAAGGGCATTGAAGATGAAACGTGGCTGGGTCTTTCAGCATGACAATGATCCCAAACACACCGCCCGGCAACGAAGGAGTGGCTTCGTGAAGAAGCATTTCAAGGTCCTGGAGTGGCTAGCCATTCTCCAGATCTCAACCCCATAGAAAATCTTTGGAGGGAGTTGAAAGTCTGTGTTGCCCAGCGACAGCCCCAAAACATCACTGCTCTAGAGGAGATCTGCATGAAGGAATGGGCCAAAATACCAGCAACAGTGTGTGAAAACCTTGTGAAGACTTACAGAAAATGTTTGACCTCTGTCATTGCCAACAAAGGGTATATAATAAAGTATTGAGATTAAATTTTGTTATTGACCAAATACTTATTTTCCACCATAATTTACAAATAAATTCTTTAAAAATCCTACAATGTGATTTTCTGGATTTTCTTTTTCTTATTTTGTCTCTCATAGTTGAGGTATACCTATGATGAAAATTACAGGCCTCTCTCATCTTTTTAAGTGGGAGAACTTGCACAATTGGTGGCTGACTAAATACTTTTTTGCCCCACTGTATGTAATTATGTTACTTTAAAGACATATCCGGAACCTAAAAAAGGTGTATTTTAAAACTAAGCTCTATTCTTCTGTCATATAGTCAATATGAAATATTGAGGTACAGTCTGAGGTAGTTTTAAGAGTCATGTAATAAAAAATAAAAAAATAATAATATAAATTAGATAAGAATTAACCGTACACTTGTGTTATTAACATTAGTGATCATCTCTGGTTAAAAGTAACATTTAGATTATTCCTAAAACTTATAACCGTAGAGTTTTGTCCCATGTCAGACTTTGAACTTTTATGTTGTTTAACTTGTTTTATTTAAACATCTTCTCTCCTGTTTTAAACAGCACTGTATTTGAAGATAAATTGACTAAACACCTGATGAAATGTAACTCTAAAGAGAAACCAAAACCTGTATGTATAAATAACTCCACTTACCCTTATTTGACTGAGCTGTTTTTCTACATTAGGAAAAAAATCCATGTGGCATAACGCAATGCTTGTTGTATGAATGACACCGCTATGTTTGATTTGTTTATATTAGATTTATTATGTGAAAGACATCAATGCTGGTTCTGCAAGTGAAGATGAAATCATAGATGAGGTGATTGTATTGCTTATGAGAGCATGTGTATCTAAATTTCATGGCTGTAAAGAATAGATATGTGCTTAATAATGATGCTTCAATGCAGATAACCATCGCTGAACGATCTAAAGAGGAAATGGATGAGCTGATTGTCAAACTCAAAACTGCACTGAAAGGTATGCAACAGTCACTTGAGTTTTATCACGTCTTAAATCTGGTTATAACTAGTGATCGACCGATATTGATTTTTTATAACCGATACCCATTATTTGCATATTTATGTACCCGATAATCAATATGCAGAACCGATATTTATTTACTGTTATGAAGTAAATAAATACCCGAGTGAAGTAAGTCCATTCTTCGCTTTGGTTTTTCCTCCTTTCAGTCATCTTAACAACAAAAAACAGTTGAAAATTAACATTTTCATGTAAAATTTAATCTTAAAATTACAACAATAAAAACATTTTATTTATAAAAAGCATCAAAGCAACACTGATATTAACAATAAGCAAAAGAATATCTAATGTTTTCAAATAGAGAAAATAAAGGACAGAAGTCATATCAACTTCATTTTAAACTACAGTTTTAGGTTTAAACGCTGTTTAATAGACTAAAGAGTGAATAATATTCTCTGGAATATTGAAATAAGCTATATAAAAAAAACATCGTATTTTATTGCATTTCTCAACTGGCATGTTTTATCAGAAGAATTATTAAAATGTTTTTGTCATTCTAGATTATGAAATGCCTGCTGACAGCACGGTTTATCTATGCATTTACACAGTACTATAGGGAGAGTGGGGCCGGTTGCAACACTTTTGCTTTAGTTTTTCAGAGACTATTTGCATTAGCCAGAATTTGAATACAATAAAGTCCAATCAGTCGGCTACTCACCCACATTGCTGTAACACGTGCACATATGATTATATACACACAATTTATACTTGAATACATTTACATTTATGCATTTAGCAGACGCTTTTATCCAAAGCGACTTACAGTGCATTAAGGTTATACATTTTTTGTCAGTACGTGTGTTCCCTGGGAATCGAACCCACAACTTTTGCGCTGCAAACGCAACGCTCTAACCACTGAGCCACAGGAACACATTTGACTTTGAATAGACAAAGTCAAATGTTGCAACTGACCCCACAAATGGGGACGGTTGCAACAGTCCACAGGGGCAGTAATGCCTAATGTCTAATGCCTATTAGAAGCTAAGAAAAACCATATAAATAACCGTATAACAATATAAATCATATGTTTTTACAATGCTTCATGCAAACAACTTGACAAAAGTATGACAAAAAAAATTGAATGATTAAAAAAATACTTTTTTACCATGAAAATTATTTTTTGTAAAAGGAATGGTCACATCTGCCTGATTTCATCCAGGAAGGATGGGGGGCTGATTTAGCATGTGCAGTATGAATATCACTGTAGCTCATTCTTGATTGAAGAAATAAGCCATGTTGCAACCGTCCCCACTCTCCTACTCAAACTGCGATCGCAAGCGGAGATAATAAATAATTAATTTAGATAGAGATGTATTTATTTAGCTGTTTATTGGCGAAATAATGGTTATATAGTAAATGTTAATATAGTTTAGCGTGTTTCAAACAAGTGAGTCTTGTTAAAAGTTACATGCGGTTGCCGTGCTGGAGCTTCTCCTGAGCATCAATCGTTGAGTGAACAGGAATATGAAGCGGCTTCACGAGAGAGATAATTAAATTCAGCACTTTTATTTCCACCATGCGCTCATTCGTGGCTGTATTATTTAATTCAGGCAAAGTTACGTCTTTATTGGGAAAGATTGACGGATTATCTTACGTGACTCCGTGAGTTCGTCTCTATTTCTTAGAGCGAAGCTGCATAAACTGCATATCAGGCATTTATTAAATACATCAAATTTGTGCATTAATGGCTGTTATGTTAAATAAAGTTTACTAACTACAGCAAATCAAGTACCTGTGCATGCCGCTGTTGTTGTCTCATCTCCCCTCAGATGCGCCGCAATAGCGATCCTGTGCGCAGTTCTCCAAACAGCCACAAGATGGTGGCTTTTATTGGTGAATCCGATATTACAAAACCGATATCCGATTATGGTAAAATGCTTAAATATCGGGAAAACGATATATCGGTCGATCTCTAGTTATAACATCTTTTAATATACTTATAAGGGATTTGTACATGTTTACCTGTTCACTCAGGGCTAAATACCAAACTTGTTGAAAACACACTCTCACATTCTGCTCTACATGAGCCTCTAAATGACCCAAAGAATGGAGATTCTGCCTTTAAACACCTCAAGCAACAGGTAAATCACTCCAGAACTGCCAAACCACACATACTATGAAAAAAGTATTTGTTTATCCTTATTTTCAAGAAATGTTACCCGGTTTCACAGGCCTCGATTCTTGGAAACATGGAGGTTTTGGAACTGCTCAGCCCAAACAGATGCTACATAGAGTTTGGAGCAGGGAAGGGAAAACTGTCCCACTGGATTCACATCGCTCTTAAAGCAGCTGAAAATGTCCATTTTTTACTTGTGGAAAGGTCCAGTACTCGCTTTAAGGTGTGGTGTCATTCACCTGAAGATATTATTTTGTCAAGTACAGGAAAAATTATTGCTCTTTCTACTGGAAAGTAAGGTTACATTTCAATTTCATGTTTTTAAGGTAGATGGCAAGCACAAAAATGCAGACTCAACTTTTGATAGGCTTCAGGTTGATATTCAGCACCTTGATTTACGTGAGTTAGCTTCTTAAACTAGTCCTAATGGTCTTAATCTTAAACTTGATCTTATAAGATTTCTTCTGCGTCCCTTTCAGAGAAGGTCCCTCTTCTGAGAGAAAAAGGACTTCCTGTTATTGGTGTTGGGAAGCACCTGTGTGGTGCAGCAACTGGTACACTTATTTGATTGTAAACTTCATAAACGTCATTATGGTATCAATACTACAAAATTGAGTTTTGCAACTTGTCTCCATAGATCTGGCCCTTCGGTGTTTATTTGAGCTCAACTGCTCTGATGAAGATGATGAACTTCCAACTAAGCGTGTAAAACTCCACCATAATGATGGTGCTTGTGATGATATTAAGCCTGTTCCCTCAACCGAAGCCAGGGAAACTGGTAAAAAGCTCATAGTGTCAGGACTGGCTATCGCTCTTTGCTGCCACCACCGTTGCGACTGGAGACACTATGTGGGAAAAGAGTTCTTCAGGCAGAAAGGTCTTGGACCGGAAGAGTTTGCTGCCTTTCAGCGCATGTCGAGCTGGGCCACATGTGGGATGAGAAAATTTGGCTCCAAGATAACAGAAAAACCAAGCAAACATAAAACAGATGAAGAGGAAGAACATGAGATGAGCGAGGAAGCTTTACCAGATACCCTCAACGGGTGAGTTTTTTTTGGTGATTATCCAATAAAAAACACAAATTGCACTAAGATCATGATCTCATTTGTAAAAAAAATTCTTGCAGTTTGATGTCAGTTGAAGATCGGGAACAGATTGGACGGCTTTGTAAACATCTGATTGACCATGGCAGATTGTATTACCTCCAGCAAAAAGGCTTTGAAACCAGCCTGAAGTACTACACAAGCAGAGACATCTCATTGGAGAATGTGTTACTAACTGCCATTCCCACAGCCAATCAGAATAGAGATGAATCTCAACAGCCTTCTTAAAACAAACAAGCACAAGTGCAGGACACATATGCATCATTTTATTTGATCAATGTTTATAGATTTTTTATTTGAACTCATCCACCAACATTAGTTACGACATACTAGCAGGTAGCAGCAACCCCAACAGACAGCATAGATGGCAAGACATTTAAAAGACAAGAAGTACTCTTCACAGAACTTGACATGATGGACCGGAAGATCAAGCCTAATGGCGGACGAGCAGACAGAAGCTAGCAAGCAAGTCACAAAGACGATGCTGTCTCTGACACGCCATCCAACGTCACATTTAGCACTGATTTAAAAGTTTGGGATCCTGCAAGAGACATTTAATGCAAAAGTTGGTCATTAAGAGGCTTTTATGGCTTTAATTTCTTGTCTGTTTTATATATGCAAAATGTTTTAATAAAGTTCTGCACGCAATACATAGAGTACGGCATAACCTCTTTTCCGGGCCTCTTGAATATAGAAGTGCATGAAGTCACAACCAAACATCTCCCTGTCATTCTCTTCTTTGTCTACGTCCTCTTTTAAATCAGGAAGCATCACATCATTTGTCAAAGGATTATCTCGGAAATTCACAAATCTGCAGAATGAGCATTTTAAGCTAAGTAATTGTAATCATTTGTCAAATGCGCAGGTATGCGGACACAAATGCTTCACTTGTGTTTTGCAGCTCAGTCCAAGAAGTATTTGCATTCCCATTCTGGCATGAAATAGGCTTTAGGCTTCCCTATAGAATCATTGTTTTGCTTTAATTAAGCTTTTTATTGGTCACAATGAAGTTCTACAAATTGAATGCAGTACTATATTGCTTACCTGAGTTTCTACTGATCTCCATAAGTGGATGAATGTCTTGTAGTTTATTTTTGCTCAGAACTAGCGTGTCCAGACTTTGCATGCGACTGATATTGTCTGGCAGGTACTCTAGTTCATTTGTTAGGAGCCATAGGGTGTGAAGTTTCTCCATTCTATATTAAATTGGGACATAAAGTTCATAGGATTTATTACGAAATCTTGGTTCTATTATTTGTACTTTGAAAGAAACAAATTATCCGAAGTTGCTTGTAGTTTAGTTTTACCTGTAAATATCTTCGGTCAAACTTTTTGCCACTCTAGAGAAGGAAGGTTGACCACACAATCTGGAATGGTGGTGAATTGGTTCATGGAGAGGTCCAAGTGATATAGTTTCTTTAGATTGCTATGCTAAGGAAATCAGATCAATGCACAGGTGGTAGGTATATATATAGAGAGTTTTAAAGACAAAATATGAAGTGTGTATACACACACACACACACGTGTTCAATGTTATTGATACCCGAGAAGGTAGCTCATCCAGATCTTTGTTCATTGCAAGTTACAGTTTCTCCAGATTTTCACAATAGCCAAATTCTTTTGGTACATGGCTTACTCTGTTATAGCTCAACAACAGCTCTCGTAACCGAGTTAGTTTGCCTGTTATTTAGAAGAGTGGATCTGAGAGTTACTTCAGCTAAAGAAAGTTTGTACGGGTGACACCCATTTTTTTACTGACCAATCTCTTTGGGAATCTCTGTGACAGAATTGCGAGACAAGTCCAAGACCATGAGCCTTTCAAAGCTCGAGATGAACCATGGTATTTTTTTTAAGTCCAATTTGGTGTAGCTACCATTCTTGGATCTGTGTGAGTTGGACCAAAGCTGGAGTCTGCAAAAAGAGTGGAAACCAAACACTAGATACAAAACATTAACGCTGATAGACCGTTAAATCTGCAAATATGTGAGCAGTTTGATTGTTTTTAGCAAATTAAATGTACTGACACTTTTTCATTCAGAAATCAGGACTATCCAATCCTGTTCCTGGAGGGTCACCTTCCTGCCCTCCAATTTAGCGCTAAATTCCATTAAACATACCTGATCCGTTTAATTAAGGTTTTCAAAATAGGTCTGGTCGACTTGAATCTGTGCTTCACCGACTGATTGGTTTATGACAGGGTTCCTGAAATCTTTCCCTGGAGGGCCAATCTGCTGCAGAGTTTAGCTCCAACCCTGATCCCAACTCACCTACCTGTGATTTTCTAATGATCTTGAAGATGCTGGTTAACATGCTCAGGTGTGTTTGATTAGGGTTAGAGCTAAACTCTGCAGGAGTGGGCCAGATTTGAGGATGCCTGGTTTATGACATCAAATTACTACAAGAGCGATTTGAAAGCAAGGAGCCATCTGCTCTATAGCTCTCATGGTACTTTGATTCCCTACACTGATCGGTGTGAGCAGCGCTGCTTCAAGTTGAACACACTTAATGACTTTAAATACCCAGGCCGGTGTGTTGGGGTAGGTTGAAGCTAAACTTTGCAAAAACCCCAGAAGCAGGATTGGACACCACCCTTGCTACCTCTGTGGTTCCCACCTCCTTTAAAAAATCTATCATAATCCCTGTGCCTAAGAACAATAAACCCTCTTGCCTGAATGACTATCGTCCAGTTGCCCTCACATCGACAGTCATGAAGGTTTTTGAGAGACTTTTAAAGAACCACATTTGCTCCTCCATCCCTGTTACTTTGGACCCTCTTCTGTTTGAATCACCCAAATAGATCTACTGATGATGCCATCTCTCAGGTCCTGCACTCTTCCCTAACACACATTGACGGCAAAAATGGCAACTATGTCAGGCTGCTATTCATTGACTATAGCTCAGCTTTCAATAGTCCCCATCAAGCTAGCTTTTAAACTCACAGACCTCGGCCTAAACTCTTCACTCTGTGACTGGATTCAAGACTTCCTCACCGGCAGACCTGAAGTTGTGAAACTAGGCCAGTTCACCTCAAACTCCATCACCCTGAACATAGGAGCCCCACAGGGCTGTCTTGAGTCCCCTGCTCTACTCTCTCTACAACCACGACTGCGTGTCCTCTCACAGCTCCACCTCTATTGTTAAATTTGCTGATGATACTGTGGTTCTGGGCCTCATCTCCAACAATAATGAGACCGCATACTTGGATGAGGTAGAGAGACTTACATCATGGTGCCAGGACAACTGTCTCTCTCTGAACGTGAGCAAAACTAAAGAGCTGATTGTAGACTTCAGGAAGAGACAGCAGCGGCCCTACACTCCTCTTATGATCAGTGGGACCCCTGTGGAGAGGGTGAGCAGCTTTAAGTACATCGGTGTAAACATCTCAGAGGACCTGACTTGGACTGCACACATTCAAACACAGGTTAAGAAAGCCAGACAAAGACTACCATATGCAACAGCTGAGGAAATTCAGGGTCTCACCAGCAATCCTGAAAACTTTCTATTCAGGGGCCATAGAAAGTGTATTGACTCAAGTGCATCTCAGTGTGGTATGGAAACATCTCCAATCAGGACTGCAAAGCCCTGCAGAGAGTCGTGCGCTTAGCTGAGTGCATTTTAGGGTCTGCTCTCCCCTTTCTGCTGGACATCTCCCTCAATCGCTGCAAAAGCAGAGCTGCTAAAATAATCAAAGACTCAAATCACCCCGGTAACCATCTCTTCATTTTACTGCCATCTGGCAAGCGCTTCTGTACCATGATGGCAAAAACTCAGAGACTTAGGGGGAGCTTTTTCCCTCAGGTCATCAGGCTCCTAAACTCAAACTCGGTCAAATAACTTCAACATGATTCAATTTAATAAACCGTAAGATACCCACTATTCTCCATCATTGCTGCTATGCATATCTCTCGCACATCCCTGCTTATATTATTATTTATTAAGTCCACAGTATACTGTCCTGCACATTTTATTTTATTGCACATCTTATTCTTATTTTTTATTTTTTTCACCTATATTTATGTATATTCTCTTGTGTTATTACATATTTTGCACTGTCCATTGAGCGGACCTGACCTGATTTACATTTCACTACTGATCATATTCTGTATAATTGAGTATGTGACGAATAAAACCTTGAACCTTGTATATCCTTCCCCAAACCATATCCTTAGCCCAAGGGGGTCCAGTCCTGTTCCTGGAGGGTCAGTGTCCTGCAGAGTTTAGCTTCAACCCTAGTTAAACACACCGGAAACAACTAGTCAAGGTCTTCAGTAGGTAAATTCTGCAGGAATGTGGCCCTCCAGGAGAAGGATTGGACACCTATGCCAAGTGTAGGGCTGCGTTTCCCAAAAGCATCATAAGCCTAAGTTGATCGTAGATCCATTGGTGGCAATGGGTCTACGATGTACTTAGGCTTGCTTTGCTTTTGGGATACGCAGAATATATCACTTGGGCACAAGTCCATCCATCACCCCTTTAGGAAAAGACCAATATTTGTATTATCAAGTCAATCAAGCACCTTCCTCTCATGATGACAGAATTGTTTTTTTTCTTCTTGACTTCTTATTTGAAAGTGGCATCAAACTCACAAAGTACAAGTCACAAAATGCTTTACCTTCCATCCTCCTTTTCAATCTGCAGGATGATACATCCTTCCTCCATCACAACTTTTTCCTTTAGCTTGGCCAAAGTGATTCGATCCTCCCAGGCACCTGCCAACCTATGCCAAAGATTTTGAACTATTCAAAATCACTGGATAGAAAAAAGCATAGTCTGTGCAGTGGTTCTCAACTGGTTATTCTTCAGAGTCTAGATTTTACATTTGACATCAAGTGATGACCCAATGTGGTACCAAACCCGTAAATCACATTTGATGCAGTATGGTTTGTTTCTTCTTTTACTTGCATAGTTTAGTTCTTGGTTTTCAAGGGATGAGTTCATGTCAAACAACTTTCCATGTTGTCAAATTTGACTAGCTTCTACCAAGTAACTGATGAACGATAGAGTTTGTGTGGATGCATGACCATTGATGTTGAAAAGTATTTTGTTATCCTAACTATTCATGAATTTATGGTTAGTATGGTCACACTTTATTTTAAGGCCAGATTCTCACTATTAAAATACCATTAACAACTACTTTTGCCTCAAACTCCTAATTTGCTGCTTATTAATAATTAATATGGTGGTTGTTAAATTGAGGTATTGTGATGGATTAAGGGTGTAGAATATGGTTATGCAGCAGCCGCGATTTCTTTAAGACTGCAAGGGAAGCTCAGCTTCCCCTATAATTGTCAAAAAATGAATGGTCAAATATATGTACTATTATGTTAACATTTTATTGACAAAAAATGCGTTAAACACGTTCATCTCGAACGAAAACAATTTCGTTCAGAATCAGCTACTTAGGTCGGCTGACTCGATTTCCTTCTCATTCATTCCCGTAGCGTACAGTGCATTACTCTGTTGAAGCCCAGCGTCCATTGACTTCAATGGGGCTGCTTTAAACAGTTTTTTCAGTGCTTAGAAACAAGACGGTCATTGGATAATGCTGCGATTATGTCCACGGACGCTCAGCGTCTCTGGGATGAATGGAGGAGTGGGCTGGCCCGGACTCCGGCGTCTGCGTGATGATTGGAGGGTCTGTCATCTCTTTTAATCCACTTTTATGTCCTAAAACGCTCGTTTTTTGGGGTCGACAGCTTATAAAAAGTATTTATTGTTTTTTTTTTAGCTTGTTTGCTATACACATTGTCACATATCAGCTTGTAGACAATTATTATAATTTTTTTTGTTATAAATAAATGACAAGGAGGCGGCAGCTTCTCGCAATGCAAAGAGACGGTTGGTGTGGGCGTGGGCGTGGTCTTCAGATTATGACGCGTATCACTCTGTGTCTCCATTTCCAACTCAGTCCCATCATGATTTTGCATGTGTAGTCGAAAGACAAACTGCTGCAACCTTCATCGTATATTTCACACAATTTCACCACATTCATTGTTTCAGTTTAACATAATTCCCACATTTCCTCCGTTGAGTTAAATATATATATATATATATATATTAGATCGTTTGTTCATTAATTCATATAGTCTGAACTAGCCAGCTAGCAAACTGCACAGCAGGTGTAGAAAGGAGCTTCTCCTGTTTAAAGCGGCTCAAGTCCTACACCCGTAACACAATGGGCCAAGGCCGTTTAAGCAGCCTAGCTCTGCTGGCCATTGAGAGGACACTGGTCAAGTCACTGGAAAAGACGCCTAGTTGGTACGACAGGGTTACAGAGCATTTTCTTGAAAAGGAACGTAGGGCAGAATTTACATATAAATAAATGGACAATTTTTATGATTTAGGCCGAAAATGAGCTTCCCCTCTTTAAAAGATCAGCAGCCGCCACTGTTATGCAGAATATGTGCTTTATAAGTACTAATAAACAGCCAATATGTTAATAATAGGTATGTTAACAAGCAACTAGTTAATAGGGAGAATTAGTCCCAATATTAAAGTGTTACCGTTAGTATTTGCACTTAGAAACCTGCAACCCTTTTTAGGTCACAATCCACAAGTTGAGAAACATTGCTTTAAAATAAGTCATTATACTTCCCATGGTATACATGACAGTAATGAACATACCTACCCACTGCTTTCCTGTCTCTCTGCTCTTTCTCTTTCTTCATTTCATCTTTTCTTTATCCTGGTTTCCCACTGAGCCTTGATAGAATTCACTGTCCCACAGCATACCTTGACCCCCGTCATGATGATACAGAGCCCTAAATATCACCTCACACACATAGTATGCTAGGGCAGCAGACAAGCCATTTTACTGGCCAGGAAAATGTGCTGCTTGTTGTTTTGGATTGATATGATAAGGCATATTTGAATTAGTACTGAGTATATCATAAGCTATGATTAACATTGAAGAAACCGAGAAAGTTTGAATTAGCTTGTGCTTACCACTTTCATTGAGTCATATTGTCCTTCCAGCATTTGCACTAAGTTTTTACCAGTTTAGTTCCCATTTGATATGGAGACCATAGTCCCCAATGCTGCACCAATGATATAATTCCTCTGACAATTTCAATAAGTGTGATCTGTGTTGAAATAGGCTTTGAAGTAATTATCCGCTCAGTGGTTGTCACAGGTTTTCCCTCTTAAAGCATAGCTCCGGCCAATGTCTATATTTAACCCGAGACAACACTGAATAGTGTGGTCACATGTTAAAGTTGGCACAAGAGCAGCTGTCCACTTTTGCATACACCAGACATGCATTTAAGAATAGAGCGACATAACCTGATTAACAATGATGCCTAGGACCATTTCAAAACATTGCTGTTAGATGTATATTTGTAAATTGTAGCTGCTGCTCTTGTAGAAAGTGTTTAATATTATACACTGAAATAAAAAAATGGTGTACAGACAATTTTCACTCAAGTTGCTAGTAAATTTGACGATTAGAAACAGAAAGCGCAAGTAATACTGAATTAAACATGCAATTCTGAAATAGTATTTTCGTTTCATTTTGACATTTAAAATGTTCACATTTTCCAGAGTATTTATTATAACCATACATATGTATAGCTTGCTTTACACTTTAATTCCAGTTGATCAGTTACGCTACTCTTTATACACGGCAAACAAGATGCAAACAGCAAATAAGGATCTGTTTTTATAGATATATTCAGTGAACGTGTCTGAACTTGGACTCCAGATGGCTCTACTGGAGCAGTTCACCACCGAGTCCTTCAGCTGCCCGATGACCACATAACAGACCAGCTTATATCGATCATAGAGCAGCTTCTTTATCGCCGTCTTAATGCAGTCAGACAGTTCTTTGGCGATGTCTGAGCATGAGCAGCTGTACTCGACAGTCTCCAGTCTTTCATCAACAATGTGTTTGATTATTTCATGAGCTCGGTTAGTGGAGAAGCGTCTTTCTGGGATGGTCTGGTAGTGGATGAGCTGCTCATCTCTGTTTGATGGGAATTTCTGGTCTCTTGGTTCCTTCTTAGTTGTCCAAGTTGAGGTGGATCTCCTCGGGATGGGGATCCTGCTCTGTCTTTGAGGGTCTTCCTTGGACATTTTCCATCTTATGGTGCTTTTGCTTTTCTCTTGGGGTCCCTTCCACTGTTTCTCATGTGAATAGATAATTGAATTTGTTACTGTCATTTGTCAAATTAAAAAGTCAATATACAGTATGTATTTGCTTTTTTTATTTGATCAGAAATACAGTAAAAACAGTAATTTTTTAATGTAAAAAAAGCTGAAAAAATTGTGCTGCTTAATATTTTTTTTGTGGAACCTTGATGCATTTTTCAGGATTCTTTGATAAATAGAAAGTTAAAATGATTATGATTATTTGAAATTACATTATATTCACATTATAAATGTTTTTACTTTCACTTTTGATCTATTTAATGTGTTCTGAATTGAAGTATCTTAAAAAATAAAAACTTACTGAACCCAATGCATATTAATTACAGATCAAATAGGTTCGTATTGGTTAATTTGATTGATTTTACTAATAAAATACTTTTTAATTAAAACTAAAATTAGAATAATGTTAAATCATATATCTGCTGTTGTATCTACTAATATTGTTTGTTTCAAATCAATTCATTTAGATTAAGTCATAGTTTTTCTTATTCAGTGGCACCAAATATTACACCACACATGTATAGTTTTATAAGAAATCTATAATCCTGATGTCAGATTGTTCTGTTACTAATAAATAAATAAATTTAAAACAAGATATTTAATTTGCCAGTATGTATTGTCTTATATATTTTCAATCCATTTAATCCGATTAAATGTTTTTTTCTGCTAATTCGTTTGTACCGAACTTTAAACCATGTTTATGGTGTAAAGTTACATTTATTTGATCACTTTGTCTTATAATAAACCTAGAGCACAATTAATCAAGTTACATTCAAATATTTTTAACTTGGAAAGTCTTACCTGCATGTTCTTTCTGTAACAGATGTTCATCTAAACCTCTTTTAGTTTGTGCCGAAGGGATGGAGGCACCAGGCTTTACAAAATTAAGCAGAGAAAGAGACACATGCTCCACCCCCTACTGAAGCTCTGTTTGACTTTTATAAGGATCATAAATCTTATAAGATTTATCAGCTGTGCTCATTCTGGCTCCTGGAATAGTAACACGGCTTACTGTGGACGGAGTATTATCATTTAAATAGCAGTCTGCAAATGGTTCCTCAAATGGATCATTTATTAAAATGCTTTCCTTTGTAATTCACACACTCACACAACAATCCCTCAAGGAAACTCCTATTATTCATGAGTGGCAGAACATTATGCTCCAACAAGAATCATCACACCAGAGAAGATGAGAGGACGAATCAGCACAGCCAGCTTGAATCACATATATTTCCATTGTGCTTTAAAAACACTTGCCTGGAAAGAAAAGCAGCACTGAAAAAAAGAACAATAAAAAAGAAATTATATTTTGCTTCAAAAAGTCATTTTTTAGGAATAGCAATATTTTAAAAAGCCACAGTAATAATAATAATAATAATACATTCTACTAAATATAATTTCTATTAGATTTTTTTCAGGAGTTTTCATGAGATGAACCCAGACTATTTTTAAATGTTATCCACCAACAAATATAACTTTTTAAAACCCTTGTGCAACGCAATTGGAGATTTTACAATATTTGGAAAGTTCATTTACATAAACATCACGGATAATGAAAAACTTACGTTTTCATATTGCTACACTGAGTTCAAATTCTCTAACATTCAACAATACACAATACGCTCTGAGATGTAACATCGGATGTCAGTAAGGTAACAAGAGGAAAGAATTAAGAAGAAAAACAACAAAAAGCCAGTTATTAGTTTCATGACGTTGTGAAAATTTTCTTCAGTCATGTTGGAAACCAGTGACTCAAATAGCTCAGTGCCCCAGTTACGAAAAATATTTAGTGTCGGGAAATAAATTTCTAGATTTGCTTGAAGGAAGTGTGCTTTCTATTTCAGATCCAGAACCATGGAAGCAGGGTTTTCCAGGTACGATTTCCACAGGTTGGAGAAACGACACATGGTGGCTCCATCGATGATCCGGTGGTCGGCGGACCAGCTCACGTTCATGATGTGTGCTTTCACTACCTCACCCTTGTGGTTGAACCGGGGCAGCACCTGTGGAGAATGCAAAAAAGATAATGTTACTAAAAATTGGGCTCCGTTCTCAAATCTAGTGTGCTGCCTGGGTGCCTCTGTAGGCAGCATACTAACTGAAATAAACCTAATAAGTGACTGATTTGCAAAGTTCTATGCAGGCAGCAAGTCTGTGGGTCATAAAAATTATACTGTTCGAAATCGATTCCAATTGAGTTTAGCATTAGCATGTTGCAAAGCCAACTGTACAATACCGTAGCATTCGTTAAAATACGTAGCGTAAAGAAATATTGTTTCAAATGTATTAGATTGAACTACTTTTATTAATAGATTACGGAGTAAATAATTATGTAAATTTGTCAAATTGGCTTTGTAGGCCATTTTGTATTTTTTTACATGGACCTTGTTGCAATGCATTATGGGAATGGCAAAGCATTTGTGTGATTCTGCCTTAAGGTGCGTTCACACCAGATGCGAATCGCGCGAATGATTAACATGTTAAGTCAATGCAAAGATGCGAAAGACAATCCTGCGGCGCTATTCGCGCGAATGAGGCGGCGCAAATTGAGCGAGTGCAAAAAAATGAACTTTGGCGGATATTCGCGCCGCGTTAACCAATCAGGAGCTTGCTCTAGCAGTGACGTCATTACGAGCGGAGGCAGAAAATCCGAAACAACAATGGAGGACAACGTAATTGTGGTTGTATGTGGGTACCCGGAGCTGTATATACTTCGTACTTTTCTTCTATCTTCGTACTTTTACAAATACAGGAATACATTTTGCAACGAGACTGGAGCTGCCTGGCAGAAGCCCCTCCCATGACGTGAATTCGCGTCTGTTGTGTAGTGAATTTCACGCGCGAATGGCGCAAATTTCTCGTGCAAATGAAGCGAGTAAACTCAAAATGTTCAAGCGTCCAACTTTGCACGAATAGCGCGATTTATTCGCGTCAGGTGTGAACGCACCTTTAGATCCTGGCCAAAATGAAGTGCATCTCCGAAGACAACAAAAACCTTTACAAAAATTAATAAAAAATATCATGCTGGAGTGTGCGTATGTTCACAAACATCTACAAAGTACGAAAAGATGTTATGATGCTAGCATGGAAAATTGTATACTTAAGGATGTCGCAAACTAGTACGCCAGTATCAGAACATACTCCATTATTGAAAAAAATTTATCACTATTAAGCGTAAAATCTTATTTCTATTGCTAGCAGTGGATACTTAGCAAACCTGTGGAAATTTGTTTTCCGACATATTATCATTTGCGATGCGCTAATCCTAATCTTGCACACTACATAGTGCAATTTATGTAAAATGTAAATTTAGCACAAAACTTGACACACCTGGATCTTTCCAAGAGCACCGATGGCAACCTCAGGCGGTAATATGACCGGCTTTGTGTAGGTTCCTCCAATCTGTCAAAAAAAACAACAACGTTAATGTTACATCATTTCCATGCATAACTATACAATTAGCACTACATCACGGGAGCAAGTAAAGGTCAACCTGCAGTTCTCAACTTACCGATCCAATGTTTGAGAGCGTGAACGTTCCCCCCGTGAGGTCAGTGGTCCCCAACTGCCCCGCTGCTCCCAACGTCTGCAGGCGGTTGAGCTCCACTGCGATTTCAAAGACGCTGAGCATCTGTACGTTCTTGGCGTTCGGTACTAGAAGACCTTGATTGGTATCCATCGCCAGTCCAATGTTATGAGCAGCCTGGAGGAGGACAACCATTGGTCAACGATCTACCACAATTTAATCAGAAAGATCTTTATTATAGATGGAAACGTACCTTATAGGTGATATTTGTGCAGTTTTCATCCAAAGAAGAGTTGAGGATGGGAAAATGGAGGAGACCTAGAGATGCTGCCTGTTTGTGAAGAAGAAAGTTATATTAAGACCAGGTTTATTTGGAGTATTTTTTAACCCACAAATCACTTTCATACCTTGATGAAGAACGGCATGTAGCTGAGCTTCACTCCTCGCGACTCAGCCAGGCCTTTTAGCTCGGAACGCAACCAGACCAACTGGCTCAGATCCACTTCGTCTTTGTAACCAAAGTGAGGGATCTTTAGGGCAGCTGACATAGCCTTAACCATCGCTTTCTGAAAGCCTTAGTTTGAAAAAACAAACAAACTAAATCAATAAAAATTGGGCTGTTCACACTTAATTTCAATGTAATGTTAGCATGTTGCTAAGCTAACTGCGCAATACTATTGTGTTCATTAAAATACACAAATATTATTTTAAATGAATTACTAAAATTAACCATGGTTTTATTATAATAAAAATGTAGTAACTATGTTTTTTGGCGTATTGATTACTATTTGTATAACCATAATTTTTCTACAAACACCATGGTTAAACTTTGGTTAGTGCAGCAAAACTATGGTTAATTTGTTATTTTGTAGTAAAAAAAAAAAGGTAATTTTCGTAAGGTCACAATGTATTATTTGATTTAGTAAGTGTACAAGTGATTCTGCCTTAGAGAAAAACATTACAGTTGACTACTATAGTCTTAACTACTGCCCTCTTTTATTTAAAAAAACAAACAAAGGTAATGCAAATTGTGCTGTTCAAAACTGATTTTCAATTGAGTTTACTGTTAGCATGTTGCTAAGCTAAATGCGAAATAATGTAGTATGCATTAAAACACATGACACACAACATTTTTGTAAAATTAACTAGTTAATTTATTAATATTTTACTTTATTGAGGTGAATAATTATGTAAAGTCATCATATTGGCTTTGTAGTTCATTTCCGATTGTATACGCTGAACTTGTCGCAATGCATTATGGCCAAGCATATATGTGATTCTGCCTTAGAGCCAAAGTTTACTGCTTACATAGTTTTCACCACTACCTACTGAAAGCCTTTGTAAGAAAAATGTAAATAGCACTGTTCACAATAGATTTCAAGTGATTTTGAGTTTAATCGCTACCATGTTGCTAAGCTAATGTTAAAATGCATAACATTTTATGCATGTTCAATTACATGACATAAACTGTTTGATTTTTACCGTACATTTCTGCCATATGGATATCAACTTGAGATAGTCACTACTGATAAGCTATTACTAAATATAATGTAGAAACTTATATTTTCTGTAAAGCTGCTTTGCAATTGTAAAGGAATTTTCCTTATGGGCAGTAATCAAACAGTGAGACATAGATTTCAGATGTATGCATTATATGTTTTCTCACTCGTAGTTAGAAAAGCATTCTATGTGTGATGATTTACTATGATTGAGAAGTGATAGAGGTAAGGAAACGCAGATGGTCAGGGGGTCAAGGGGGCATTTGCCTCCCTTTTCTGTATAACCATTAATCGGTAAACAAACTGGTATCTCTCCCTCTAGAGGAGGGAAGGAGGAGGCCTTGGAAGGAAAGGACTATAAAACAGACCGGCACTGCTTCTCCTTACTTCTTATCTCTGGCTTCTCGCTTTCTCTCTCTCTGGCTCTTTTTCTCTCTCTCTCTCTCTCTCTCTCTCTCTCTTTTCCTGACTGACTCACAGTTATGTGTGTTAGTGCACGAGGGATCTTCTCTTGCAAGGGAATAAATACTTTATTAATATAATTTGGACTCAGAGTTGTCTCTTACTCAGTGATGATGTTCGTTAGAAAGAAATTGCCACAACAATTTGGTGTCAGAATAGTGGGATTCCTTGGACGTGACTTCTGGACCTGACAGCGGACGGAGGCTGATCACCTTGGAGCTGAAAAGTTCCAACCCTACCTCGCAAAAAAGATTGAGAGACAAGGGACCGTTCCGCTGTTGGGACCGGAGGGATCGACCACTGGAATCAAAAAGAACCCAGGTGGCACAAAACGACATCTCTGGTAAGAGTCAATTAAATTCAGTTTAATTAGGGTGAAATACAGTTTAAAGAGTGAAATTTAACCATATTGGCTGAAAATTGTTTCTGTGGTAGAGTAATCTGAGCACGAACATTCAGATTAGGTAACCTGAGATTAATTTGAGATCTGTACGGATCAAGAGGGTTTCAAACAGGTACCGAGGTTAATTGGGGTTAGAAAAAATCGAAAGATTTTGATAAATCACAATTAGATAGTGCAACCCGACCCGATTGCGGGATAAGAGAAAATCGGATCTGCTGGAGACGTCTAGCAGATTAAAGAGACGCGCGTGAGTAAATCCACAGAAAGCAGAAAACAGCCAGTATGGGGATATCTCAGAGCAAGTTTGTGAAATATGATACACCGGTGTACTACCAAATGAAAAAAACATTATGGTCAGAAATGTATGCAAGATATTGAAAAATTTATCAAGCATCATGATTTTCCGGAAGAGGGAACATTGAGCCTCACAAGACTGAAAGTGGTGAGGGACTCAGTTGAACAAAGTAGCGACAAACAACCAGGTTGTTGTTGCAAATGTGTTAAAAATGTATGTTAAAAATGTGAACAAACAGTAGATTGTTGGCTAAAGGAAGTAGATGGTTGGCTCAAGAAAGTTAGCAGGAAGGAAAAAAGCAAGTGCAGAAAGTTAGCAGGAAGGGAAAATGAAAAGTGTGAAAGTCTATTTGTATGTGTCTGCACCACCAGAACCGACTGACCCACAGTATGTTTGTGTTTCCCACATGAAAATACGGTGAGGCTGGCACCGCCAGAATATAAAACACCCATCTACCCAATAGCCCAGCTGCGTGCATTAAAATTCGCCCCGACCTCAAATGTTCTCCGTCCAAGACAACCGCAGCAGGACGCACAAGCACGCGCAGCGCGAGGCGCTGAAAGAGAGACAGAGAGATGCAGCTGGCTGTTGTACAGATTAAAGCAGCACGAGAGGCAGCGCAGACAGCACAACTGTGTGCGAGGGGTGAACATGACTTTTCTGGCTGCACGGAGTGCAGGTTGTCCAAGAATCACGGACACTGGGCACAGGATTGTCCAGAGGCGCGGAAGGCGGATTGAAAGGAGAGGAACGGAGAACAGGAGAGGAGAGGCGGGTGACAGGCATTCAGCAAGCTACGAAAAGGGAAGTAAAATTGATTGACACACACACACAACGCTCACATACACTGATTCAAATACCGCTCTGTGCAATGAAGAAAAGCTTGCAAACCCTTTATGTGTGATTGTGTAAGTTTTGAATAAGGCTATCTGCAATGAAGACATGCTTGCAAACCGTTAATGTGTGAATGCTGAAGTTTTGAATAAGACCATGTGACTGATGAATGTCTGAGAATGTACAAAAGTTTAGGGTTTTTAAGGCTACCGAGATATCCAATGTTAGTTGACGGATTTAGTGTTTGAAAGCACGTCCGCGTCAGGGCATATAATCTCAGAAAACTATACTGTGCCGTTAAAATGTGAGACGGAGGGGGGCAGGGCATTGAAACATGCGTTGTTGTGCTCTGAAACCTGTCCGGTTCCGTTAATGGCCAGGGATCTAATGTGTAAATTAAATCTGAAACTCACTGCTGGTTTGGGATCGTTATTGAAGAGAAACAGCAGATGAGTGGTGCAAAATTTGAGCCACAGTGGGCTTACGAGTGGCAGATAAGTGATTCTGATTGGGCACAAATGATTTTGAAATTGGCAAAGATCGAACAGTATCAGCTGACACAGAAAGGATGTTGCCTGACAGATTGCATTCATTGATATATGCATATATCAATATGAGGAAGAGTGGTTTAACGGGGCAGAAAATGTTTTTGACAAGGTTTGATAAGATTTTCTGGAATGAAAATGTGTGTGTGCTTTCAGCTTGCCTGTCAGAAAAACAAATTCAGCTGTATTTGATAACAAGGGAAGTCTGCGCCACGCTTATCTCTAACCAAGGCCACTGGGCCGCTTCAAGACTGTTTTGAGGAAAATGCATGACAGCCACAGAAGGGCTGAAAAGGGAAGAGGGGAGAAACACACTCAATTTGAAGATGATTTATTGATTTATGCACAAGATGAGGTTACGTGCGTGGCTGACACTGTGACTCTCTTGAACCATCTGGCGAGAGAGGGTCACAAGGTCAGTCTGACAAAACTACAGTTTGTGAAGCAGGGAAATAACTTTTTTTTTGGGTCACACTATAACACCAAACAGTAAAGCTATCTCTGAGAAACGAATAAAGGCTATCAAAGATGTCCCAAGACCAGTAACAAAGAAACAGTTGTTATCATTCTTGGGAATGTGTGCATATTGTCGAACGTTTATTCCAAATTATGCATTTCTTGAAAAGCCCTTGAGAGCCCTGACAACAGGGAAAGGGCTGAGGTCATGTGACAAGATTGAAAGGCCTTTTACACATATGGTAGACGGAAAAACATGGATTTATGAGTTCAGTGCGCTTGCAAACCCATGGGGACAGATTAAGACCAATCGCATATTTTTCAACAAAGCTTGAGAGCTGTGGCAGCTGCGGAGCTGGCTATACTGGCTTCAAGGGAATTTGTGGGGTATTCTGATTTGACTTTGATGGTCCCACACGCGGTCTCCATGATTTTGCAAGAGCAGAGAACATCACATTTATCAACAGCCCGATGGCTGAGGTATCACACGATTTTGCTTGATATGCCAAATGTAACGGTGAAAAGATGCACAACTTTGAATCCTGCCACACTCCTCCTTACAGAGGAGGATGGAGAGGAACACCATTGTTGTTTATCAGTGTTGGAACAGGTGTGTACACCACGTCCAGACCTGTTGGACACACCTTTAGAGAACTGTGACAATGTCCTCTTTGTGGATGGGTCGGCGTCCAAAGATCCACAAACAGGCTTGAATAAGGTTGGTTTCGCGGTGACCACTGAATTTGAAGTCGTAAAATCTGGCAAATTGCCATCAAATTATTCGGCTCAGGAGCTAAATTGGTTGCTCTGACAGAAGCGTTATGCTTTTGGGGTCATGCGACTTTGGCGCACTTTGGAAGCACAGAAATTTTTGAAGTCGGATGGACATCCGATATTAAACGCATCGCTTGTGTCTGAGCTTTTGGAGGCCATTCTTTACCAGACAAGGTCGCGATCTGTAAATGCGCAGCGCACACTAACGATAAAGTTTTATCTCCACAGGAAGCGTGAGAGCAGGCGTGGCAGCGAGGCGGCAGCACAGGAGACAAAAAAAGCGACTTGTGCTTTAGTATCTGTGACTAACCCTGATATTTCACCTTGTTTACAAAGTATGCAGACTTTTTTCCACAGGAGCAGGAAAAACAACAATGGAGGTCGTCTGGCTGCAGCCTCAAGGGGGGTGTATGGATGAGTGTTGATGACATTCCTTGTTTGCCCAAACACTTCTTTCAGCATTATGCTAAGTTGACACATGTTGGATCATGTGTCAAAGGGGATTATGATAATGCAGATGAAGGAATTATGGTTTACAAAGGGATTTACAGTGGTTGCTGAATTTTTGCAAAAGATGTGTCACTTGTAACACACACAATGTGGCTAGGGGAATAAAAACACCCTTGGCATCTCAACCAGCACCGGCAGGCCCATTTGAATATCTAATGATGGATTTCATCGAATTAACCCCTTGTGGGAAATTTTGTTTGGCAGGCCACCATTCATGGGCATAGAAGGGGGTAAACAAGGGCTGCCATCAACGGATGTGTGTGAGAATGACATGTTGAATTACTGCAAGGAAATGTCTTGTCTGTTGTCAAATATTTCTGTGCAGGTAAAAGCTGAAGGTTGCTGAGACATTCCTGCACGAGGTCAGACCTGGTGATTTCGGGGTGATTCGTGATCACAGGAGAAAGAGCTGGAAATCGAAAAGGTGGCTAGGGCCTTTCCAGGTGCTTCTGGTGACGCACACGGCGGTGAAGGTCGCAGAGAGGGCTACGTGGGTGCACGTAAACCATTGCGGAGGCGGAGCAATCGCTGGAGGAGGTTCAGCGCGAGTGTCAATAAGTGCTAAGATCCAGTTTGAAAAGCCCTTGCATTGCAGCTGTGTGTTTAGGCGGAACCAGATATCAGCAGCAAGGAGGGGACTGAAGGGAGGAGGCAACTTTGATTGCGCAACCGGCATCTGGGTGGACATCGTAATCAACAGAACAGATAAGACTCTTAGTGCTTCGAAAACAGTACTTTCTCTGGTCATAACAGCACTTTTGATTCAGAGTAACTGAGAGAATGGAGCGTCCATGGCCGTGGCACCAATTCAGAGTGCCAGGAATGTGTGGCCTGTTTTAAGACCACATGTATAATGACTTTGTTGTCAGTGACAATTTGCTTGGTAATACTACACTTCACAACAGGTCTGAAGGTGTTACCAACAGGAGATCAGACCAACAATATGATGACACAAGTAGCGGAAGTTACAGTGAAATGTGTTAATTGAGTTATGATGTTTCTATTTTCTTCCTGAGAAGGATTGGTATGTAAAGAAGTTTAGAAGCAGCAGTTATCCGTGTACGAGAGGACGTACAAGGAGAGGGGTTTGAAACTGAGGGATTTTTTACATACTTCTAATGTTTACATTTTATATTACAGAAGTAACTCAACAGTGATAAATTGATATGTTTATTTCCTACTATGAACTATACTTTTCCTTGTTTATACTATGGTGACTGAGGGTTCGGTTTAACCGAGAGTGCGACAGCAGTGTCTGTCCATTCAGCCCGGCTATAGAATAAGTCTTTACTTTGCTTGCTAAAAACATTTAGGGTCTGTCCAAAACAAAAACAGCCTAAGCATTTTTCAAATTTTCAAAAACTTACTTCACATGTTCAAGAAGAGTGATCATTTATGTGAAAAAACAGAGATGAAGAGTATAAGTGTGATTTAATGGCTTGAACTTGTATTTATTATTATTTACTATTATTAGTACAATGTTTGATTAATCAGTTATCAGAGAATGATAAACAGGGAGGAATTGTAAAGGAATTTTCCTTATGGGCAGTAATCAAACAGTGAGACATAGATTTCAGATGTATGCATTATATGTTTTCTCACTCGTAGTTAGAAAAGCATTCTATGTGTGATGATTTACTATGATTGAGAAGTGATAGAGGTAAGGAAACGCAGATGGTCAGGGGGTCAAGGGGGCATTTGCCTCCCTTTTCTGTATAACCATTAATCGGTAAACAAACTGGTATCTCTCCCTCTAGAGGAGGGAAGGAGGAGGCCTTGGAAGGAAAGGACTATAAAACAGACCGGCACTGCTTCTCCTTACTTCTTATCTCTGGCTTCTCGCTTTCTCTCTCTCTGGCTCTTTTTCTCTCTCTCTCTCTCTCTCTCTCTCTCTCTCTCTCTCTCTCTTTTCCTGACTGACTCACAGTTATGTGTGTTAGTGCACGAGGGATCTTCTCTTGCAAGGGAATAAATACTTTATTAATATAATTTGGACTCAGAGTTGTCTCTTACTCAGTGATGATGTTCGTTAGAAAGAAATTGCCACAACACAATGATTTGCATCATGAAAAGTGCTATACAAATAAACTTGGATTGAATTAAATAACACAAACAAATATTGTAAATTACCTATATTTAACTCTTCTCATTAGTATTTTCTACACAGAGAGAATAATTATGTAAAATCATCATATCGGCTTTGATTACACTGACCTTGCCTCAATGCATTATGGGATTGGCTAACCATGCATTTGATTCTAGTCTTAACCATCACCGTCAGAAAAGTTTCGTTAAAATAAAAAACTTAAAATAATTACATTTCGTTAAAAATTTGAATTCTGTCTTAGAGCAAAAAGTTACTGCTGACAAAATTTGAACCATCGCCTACTGAAAAACGTACATCTTACAAACTTAAAATGTACAAATCGAAACACACAAGCAAACGAACCTTTAATGGGTTCAGTGCGGTCTTTGCCTGTGAAAACAGGTTTAGGGATCGCAGGAGTGGGTACACTAGGTGGAGTCATCTGCTCTTTGGGCTTCGCAGCTGGAGCTGGAGGTGCTGCGGCCGCAGGAGGGGGAGGACGAATCTCCTGGAAGGGCGCTGGGGGTAAGATGGCCCCCGTCTGTCTGGCTATGAAGTTCAGGATGTCTTCTTTGAGAATGCGGCCATCTTTTCCAGTGCCAACGACTTCACTTAATTTAATCTGCGAGGAAAAGATTTTAATGCAGATGGACCATTTTTGGGAATTTCGTTATGGGGAAACAGCATAAAAATCCTTCGCAGATCCAATTTGCTACACACCTCCCCCTCCCCCTAATAGTGGCCATAGCAATGACTCTAATTTCTCCAACTATGTGATGCTGACAGGCTAGCCATCTATCTAAAATTCTCCAAAGAAGGATATACCACCGTCTATATAGAAACAAGCAACATCCCATGACCCTGATTTATAGGGCTACTGCACTGCCTAGCAACTTCCAGTGCTGTGCAAGAGTTTATGACCCCTAATGACAATAGCTAAATATCATCTCCCACCGCTGCTGACGCCACGCTCAGTTTGATTTCTGCAGGCCCCCCTACATTCAAATCTACTTTAAATGACCCTATAATGCTTAGGGTGAAATCGAATATTCAGTGGGAATTTATTTATGGCAGGGCTTCATTTAATGCCCCTGGATTTGATTTATTTACATTCATAATGTGATGTATTTCTGAGTTTGAGAAATAGAATAGTAATAATAATAAAAATAGTAGTACATCCATATATTTTTCATTAAATGTCCTGTTCAATTGCACCAGATTATGAAAAAACTTTAAAGCTGTGGTCTTCATGCAAGACAC
>CM050418.1:17303863-17306363 GCA_027564155.1 Gymnocypris eckloni scoliostomus | reverse complement strand
ATTGGTTGGGCCTCCTTTTGCATGAATTACTGCATCAATGCAGTGTGGCATGGAGGCAATCAGCTGTGGCACTGCTCAGGTGTAACAGAAGCCCAGGTTGCTTTGATAGCGGCCTTCAGCTCTTCTGCATTGTTGGGTCTGGTGACTCTCATCTTCCTTTTGACAATACCCCGTAGACTCTCTATTGAGTTCAGGTCAGGCGAGTTTGCTGGCCAATCAAGCACACCATCACCATGGTCATTGAACCAGCTTTTGGTACCTTTGGCAGTGTGGGCAGGTGCCAAGTCCTGCTGGAAAATTAAATCAGCATCTCCATAAAGCTTGTCAGCAGAAGAAAACATGAAGTGCTCTAACATTTCCTGGTAGATGGCTGTGTTGACTCTGGACTTCAGAAAACACAGTGGACCAACACCAGCAGATGACATGGCAGCCCAAATCATCACTGACTGTGGAAACTTGTGGAGTCATCACTGACTGTGGAGCTTGTTCCCCCAGGCCATCAGGCTCCGAAACTCAAACTCAGTCCCATAACATCAACATGACTCCATTTAATAATCAGTAAGATATTCATTATTCTCAATCTCCACCATCCGTATTGCTGCTATGTATATACCCTGTACAACCTGTTTGCACATGCTTCTTGCACATTCCTGCTTATATTATTATTTATCAAGTCTACAGTATACTGTCCTGCACATTATTTTATTCTTACTTTTTACTTCATGTACTGACAAAAATATGTATAGCCTGAATGCACTGTAAGTCGCTTTGGATAGAAGTGTCTGCTAAATGCATAAATGTAAATGTATTTCCCCATACCTATATTTATGTATATTCTCTTGTGTTATTTCATATTTTGCACTGTCCATGGATCGGACCTGACTTCCATTTCACTGCTGGTTATATTCTGTATAATTGTGTATGTGAAGGATAAAAAACAAATCTTGAATATTGAGAGACAGACAGACTTTAAATTCATAAGGTTTTGTACAAGACTACAGGAAACTACATTTTTGTACATCTGAAAGCACAATTATGTACACCAAGCATTTTACATGTGTTATAAATGTCAATACATACCATTCATTAATTAAATTATTAATAAATTATAGACATTTACACTGGTCTCATACTTTTGGAATTTGTTCGTTGTAAACAACCGTTTTAATGCTTGCTTTGTAACTATTTTCTTAGTGTTTACATTTTGCCAACTATCCACACAGTTCATGCAGGTCCAGTGCTCCTGCTTCAGCTGCAGGCTGCTAGTTCCTCCGATCCTTCAGCTTTGTAATCGCTTAAACAGCTGATTTGCGCCTACATTGACTCTGAACATCACTCGTGAAAGTTAGAAGTCGTTGCAATAGTAAGATGCGTGTAAAATGAAAGGTGAAAAACATACCAGGCGTCTCATATACGCGAATGGAGCCCGCACAGTGATGACGGTCGCCATCTTTCTCCAGCGATTTGGTGTAACCGGAAATGACGTCAGCTTCACGCCCCGCTCCACTGACCAATCGGAGAGCAGTTAGGTCAAGGGCAAATATTTCAGAGATATTTTAACAAAATATTTCTAATAAAAAGCTTTCAATATAATGAATGTAATGATTAATTAAATACATGAATTACTAACTGAAAAAAAAATCAAAATAAATAAACATCCAAAGAAAGAAACAAAGGAAAAGAAAAGGAATACAAGATTAAAATATGAATTGTTATAGACAAAAGTAATAAATACATACTGAGACTTTCAATGTTCTTTTGGTGTTACGTACTAAATAAACATTTAGTTATAAACGGCTTAGTATAATTTGTGGGTCATTATTTCAAATGACCTACAAAAGACACGAAGTCGTTTTAATTGTATTATAATATATTTCAGAACTGTTTGAATAAAACATACATGTTATGAATATATAATAAATATATAATAAATGCAAAAATATAATAAAAATAGGTTTAATTCGGTTTACGTGCAAAACGTTTATTAAATAGAAACGGTGGTGCGTTGAACGCCCTGTTCTGATGACGCAAGTGTTGCAACTACAGCTGAGAAGGCCATTCTTTTGGCCATTTTTGAAGAATTTTCGGAGCCTGATGAAATCGATATTAATACATGTTTAATACTGCAAAATACGCTCAGTTACAATCACTGCCCTTGCCGTCCAGAATAAAAGAGAACATCCCAATCGAGTGAAGGGATTTGTGGAAACTGTGTTTCCAAATTATTGTGATCCAACATTTGCCTCGCATTTCAGGATAGTCCGCTTCTTACCTACGAGACTGTTATGATATATATATATATAACCTTATTATTTTTATTGTGGGTATTATTAGGCTTATCATTATTGCGGATCAATGTTAATTGTTGTGCTATGATATTGTAATATTTACCATTATATAATAAGAAGAGTATAGAAAAGTTTATGAAAGTGTCACTCCACAATACAATAGGAAAATATATATAATATGTAGTATTTTATACATTAATCAGTGTCTAGCA